>JABFOV010004571.1:0-13656 GCA_022817685.1 Aradophagus sp. ZL-2020 | reverse complement strand
ATACAATACATCATAAAAAACATTGGAAAATATTTTTGGACAACATAATTTGAAAATACTATAAGATACTTTTTTAAATAATTCGTAATTATTATTTTTATTTATTTTCGTTTTTAATTAAATAGACTAATACAATTGTATATTTTTACAAGTGTAAAGACAAGTACGTTCTTTATTAACATATTCCATTATATTGGTATATTTTGTAATCAGTAAAACAGTCTATTTTCTTAAGACAAAATTTTGATTGTAATTGCATTTTTATATATTTGTATCTGTTATTTTTTATATATATTCTTACGATTATGAATAATAAACAAGTTTAAACTAGTATCGAGTTTATCAATTGTATATTGAACACTGCATATGTAAAATACTTTTCTACTTTTTTACAATATCAACTGTTTTTTGTGTGTATTGTTAACGCATAACTTTTTAATCTGCTGAATTATTTTCACTTTCATGAAATTAAATTTATTGGAGCATGTCACACAAAAACATAACACCCGATTCAATTGACGACGTTCTACCCAAGTTTCTCAGTTCAAGTCAGCTTCGATATAGAATGTGATCTAAAGGCTTTGTCCATGTAATGTGCACTGCTTATAAAACGTTAAAATATTAATTTATTCGCACAATAATTAAACTTTTAATATGTGTTTCACACATAAGTTAAAATTTCCAGTGTTTTTGACAGTGATCATAGTTGTGTGGTTGTTGAGCAGTCAATTTGTTTTAGGGAGAAGACCAATAAGTGTAAGAGATTATATAGCCACAGGTACCTTTAGGATAAAATGGAATTCCGAGTTTATTTATTTCAAATAAAACTAAATTATTCTTTATAATTATTTAACGAATTCGCGATCGATTTTCCAGATCATTTTCAAGAAGCGAATTCCGATGTGGCAGTCACACGAACTAAACCCATGAAGGATTTGACACGAAAAGAAATGGTCGAGATATTGCATAGTGGACAATATTTTCAGTAAGATCTTTTTTTGTTACTATTATTATGTTATATCTTTAATGATGATTTATACATAATATTAACTTGAGTATAATTATTTAACAGTTAATAATTTTTTTTAGAGATATATTTATGGAATATTTAAGCCCACTAAAACTTCAGTTTGGACACGTCTGTGAAAATCCACACGAGTGGCAGCAGAGATTCGAAAAGAACGATTTTGATGCAAACCGTTTTCAAGGAAAGGTAATTAAATTAATTTCGCAGCTCTGCTTTCACAATAATAATTGATTATCGATTCAAATTCTATTGTGTGTTTAGCTTTATATATAATAGAACATACAGTTGTTTTTTAAAACTTACAATTTGTGACAGGTGAGATGGGGAAACGTCAATGGAAACTATGGCGAACATTACTGGGATTTAGGACACGCTGGTCGTTAAAAGTGCATTTATCAATTTTCGTTAAACACAATTTTATACTTTTATATATTATCATACAACATTTTAAATTAGTTTTACATTTTTTGTACTACGATGGATTCAAAATAATAACTTTTATTAAAAAAAATGTAAAAAATGTTTTTTATTTGAATCTCTAATTTAATCTCTAACTTAATTTTGTTTAAAGCTCTTTCTATTAAATTATCCAATCGCAAATATATTGGGATTTTCTTTTGTTTTTAATGTTGTTGTTCCTCTATTGTCTAACATTCGTTAATACATTGAATCCAAATTACCAAGTGATATGTTTTGTCCACAAGTGAATAAACATATTTCGGAAGATGACTTTGACTGCGGAGCATACGAAAAAGTTAACAAAAAAGCAAAGGTTGCAAATCAGAATCAGCATGAAGATGAGGACTTGAATTTTGATAAATTACCGCGGGATTCCTTTGACAATAATAATATTGAGAATAATTCGAATCAGCATGACCTGAAAGTCAGTGACAGCATTGCAGAGAGAATTGAGAACGATGGTAAATCAAACACTGAAGTTAATAAACGTTTGATTATCAATTATATCATTTTGTAACAATTTCTATTTGTCACTGTGTGAAACAATTTAATTTTCAAGAAGAATGAATCATCTTTGTATATTGCAGGGGTCATCACTGAGGATCGTCTGACTTGTTATGATAATTACTGGATAGAAAGACTTGCCAACTTGGACAAATCTCATACCGAGGAGAAGCTTAATTTGAATGAAGCACAGACTATTGTCAACAAACTTGCATCATATACATTTAAGATATCAGATCCTTGTGAAGTCGACGCAATGAAAGTACAGTTATTTTATCGGCTAATACTAAACTATTAAATAATAATATGACAACTTGCATTTGTGTTTGTGCAGTTTTAGCTGTCAAAACCTGTCTATAACAAAAACAAGTGTAAATTCATTGTCAAACCAACCAAATGTGATAAGTTATTCATACAGCCTATTTATATTTCACTAAAAATTAATTTGTTTTAGAATATTTATAACTGAAATCGAAAGATGAATATAAATACAAAAAAGTGTACTAGTATTTAATAGACTTTTCCAGTAAAAATATCGTCATTGATGAAATATTGTACAACTATTGCAGCTAGCACATTGCCATGCTGTGTTCGAAGGACAACATATACGATGTAATGAATACGTGAACAATTTTATCAAGTGCGTTGATAAGTCTCTTCAGGATGTCATAAAAGACAAGTCGGAAGAAAAAACAGAGAAGAATATGACTTACACAGAAAGATTTGAACGAGGATTTTAACGTCGTCTTTTTTGAACAAGTCACAATTAATTGATCAATGAGTTGTAAAAACAATCGTTAGAAAATTGCAGGAAAGGTCTGTAAAACTTGATTTGAAATAAAATTTGTACGTGACTAATGACGTAAAGTCCTTTCTTGAATGATTTATGAAATTGAGCAAAGCCGCTGATAGTGACTTAGCGATTTGAATCGATTCATGCGCCAATTTATATTCATCAGATAGAATCCCTTTTGTAAGATTGTCAGAAAGATTCAAATCAACCCGCCAAAGTTCTCGCGCCAAATCACGCCTGCAATCTCCCGTTTCTCCGTAGGATTTCTGATCAGTAGAGACATCTGTGGTTTTGCAATTCGAAACAATAGTTGAATTGGATTTGGAATCCATTACCAATTGCATGCTAGATTTGCACTTGAATTGATAAATAAAAAATACAATTCAAAGGATTTCCCACGTAACAGGTATGAAACAAAAAACTCGATTAATCGAATAAACCATAACAATTAATCGATTGATCAAAGTCGAACAATCGAGCGTCCCTATCGCGAGAAGAGTGAGATGGAGCGAGGTATCGGAAGGTCGGGGGAGGTCGCCACCGTCGCGACAGTGGCGCCCGATCTGGCCCGATCACACAACAATCGAGCCCCCGTTGTTGGTGTGAGTGGTGCGCGTCCGTGGTCGTTTTCTCGTCGAGCGCGAAATGATCGCCATCTTTGCGGCCGAGCGGGTGGAAGTCTGAGGAGCTGAACGGAGTGGCCGTCGCCCCCAGTCGCCGTGGTCTAGTGCCGAGTGCCGTCGAGTGCCGTGCCGTCGAAGCAACCGAGCCAGCAAGCAACATTCCACGGCCGAGCGAGATGAGTTGTCCGCGCAACGCCGCGGGTAAGGTCGCGGTGCCGGAGGACCTGCGCGACATCCTCCTCGAGTTCACCATCAGCTACCTGCTCGAGCACCCGGACGACCTCATCGAGTACGCCGTCGAGTTCTTCACCAGGCTCCGCGACAACAGGCAGAACTTGCTCTCAAGATCCAATGCTCAAACCTGCTCGTCCACGCCGGACGAGTCTGTCGAGGAAGGTATGCGATCGATCGGTCCCCCGAGGTCGAGCCGGATCGACACTCTTCCCTACTCTCAATCTTACTTTTTTTTTTCTATTTTTTCCCCCCATTCGACTGCTTTTTTCCAATCAGATGTGTCATTTTTGCATTGTTTCTGATAATACGTAGTTTGATTTCAAAGCGGTGTATAAAAGTCATTTTAAGATTTCAAGTGTATGAACCTCGTGAACTCTCCGAAGTTCAAATGTTTATACGTAAATATACACAGGGATTTTGGTCGAATCCTCTTCTGGTTTGAATATTAATTATCGCCCTTTGTTGGCTTTTACTGTTCGCTTGTTTGCTTCTTGTTTCAGGTTGTCAAAGTCTTATTCGAGTAAACTCATTTTCAAGAACTCATTTTGTGACAAACAACGGCCACGATTGTCGTTTTTCATATTCGCAACACTTATGTTCTCTTTTTCCATGCGGTTTATTGAATAATCAACGGATGAAAAACCTACGTCGCCTCATGGTCAGATTTAATACCAGTGTTGTGTATCGTAGATTAGGATGCTTTGACCAACTTCAGTTATGATAGCTTTCAACAAAGTATCGAGTCATTTTGATCTTTTATTGTCATTTTGACTTTGGACTTATGGATGATCGTCAATAATTGGTCGAATTTCATGGAAAGCAAGATTGCAGTGCAATGTCAATAGAATTGAGAAAATGAGGTTGGAAATGATCTAATTATGATTTTGCTGTAATTGTTTTGTGACCATTGCCTTTTTATTATAGAACAAAATAATTTTCAACTTGTAGTTTAAGTTTTAGAAATCATTGTTAACAAAAATGATTGTTGGGAATTAGAATTTTTATGATCCCATGAAGCTGGAATAGCCTAAGAGACACATTTAAAAAAAATGATACTTGCATTTAGTACCAATTAATTACTACAGCCATTGGAGAAAAAATGTAGCTGTTGCAGCATCATATTAAAAGTAGCTAACTTTTATGGTAATTTATTAGTAATTAATTGGTGGTATGTGCTAGCAGCGTTTTTTTAAGTATGCCACTTTGTTCCAGCTTCGTGGACCTGAAAATGATACTAGAAAAGACATTTGACCTCTAGCTTTGAATCTATTCGAATATATTTTTCATTTGGATTACATCCAATCATTTAAATATTTACTTATAAATAAACTGAATATTACGAATGGTGTCGTTCGAATGATATCTCGAGTATGCGGACAATTATTCAACTACATTTCTACAAATTTCAATTAAATTTGTGCATAAATAATTTCTGACTTCCCCGTTATTTCAAATAAGAATTAATTATTTTAATGTACAATTACCGCATTTTAATCTTAACATAAGTGTTAAACTTATTGTGAGTAAACATTGGCAATTATCATTTTCTAATACTCATTTTCCGCAAATAATGTTGGAAGTAGACTTTGCGAATTGTTTTTATAAAATACATTATTAAAGTCTACGGTATGTAGAATGTTATGACGTATTAGGTTATACTCAAATAGTGTTTTACTCAACATTTCATTCAATGGTTGTGTTGAAGGTTGACCTAAATTTTGTTAATTAAATTTTTCATCTCTATTTCGCTGTTGTTTTTTTTTCTTTTTGTTACCATTATATAATGTACGGTGAGTTAAAATTTCCAAGGTTTAATATAAAGATCAAACCCTTTGTGTAAGCAAAATTGTTAATTTCCTCTGAATATCGCATGCAATGTTAACAAAATTTAAAGCAACATGATGGATTGTATATATCCGACATTTACAAACATGCGTTGATATGCTTTAATTTTATGTCATGCTTTATCGCTAATTTTCATCGATCCTCCTACTTTTGAAAATATTGAAGCAACTGATTTCACAGTTGTACGTATCACGTCACTTTTTCCAGATTTTATGTTTGATCAAAATGCAATCACTTTTAGACTACATTTTCCTTTTCATTCCATTTCATCTTTGTATAGCGTTCTATTTCACAAACAAATAGATACTTTTTAAAACACGTCAAATGTTTTTAACCGTGAGATCAGATTCGTGTTTGAACAAAACAAAAAATTACTATAAAAAGTTGTTGATTGTAACATACATTAAATTTTATACAATTTAATTTCAACTCAACGATGACCGAGTAATTGCAGAAACAACTATATGGATTCTAAAAATACATGTTATTAAATTAACTTTTTTTTTTTCTCAAATATAAAACGTATGTCATAAAACAGGCGCATTCTCGCTTCTTGCTGCAGCGAACGAAGGACACAAATTTTTACAATGTTATTCGATTTGTTCAATTGCAAGTATTTCATTTGCATTTCAATAAGACATATTGTAGCTCGCGACGGTGTTTGTTTCATTTCAGCGACAAAAATAATGTGCATTGTTTAAACAAATAGAATTTAATAAAACGCACACTTGTTTGCATCATCGTTGCACACATTTTTGTAATGTCATATGTACGAGCACTGACAACGAAAGCAATATTCAACAAATAAACTTGCAGAAAGTTCTTATGAAGCAATTAAAATTATTACAAAAGTATTTGCTTTGACAAATGTTTTATAACTGCTGAAATATACACCGAAAAAAAAGATTTTAAATTTAAAGTACGTACATTTTTATTCAAATGCAAGTGTATTTTTGCTTTAAATATGGAATTCAGTTTTTAAAATTACAGTTCGACTTTTTACATTAATAAACAGTTATAATAAGATGAAAAATAAATATCTGCTTCTGATTTATACAATTTTCCCGTGTTTTCCAGACACCGATTTGATTAAAACTAACATATACCATCTGATCTTTATTTATTACAAAATATAAATAATATCTCAAACAAAGTGTTGTTTTTAATTAACTGGTTGTATATCGATGGCTGGGAAAAAAAAACCCCATTCTCAAACCCCCCATTCTCTTCGTTGCCAGTTTGAAAATGGGGTTTTTTCATTGCCAGTTTGAGAATGGGGGTTTTTCTTCCCAGCCATCGATATGTTGTTCCTTTTTTAACTGTTAAGTTCAAATTCAAACAAGCGACCTATTAGAGACTTCTGAATTTGTATAAATTCAGAAGTTACAAATTAACAAATTTATTCAATAATGTTACAATTTCAAAACTTTCGATAATATTTGCCTACACAACTTAATGACAATCAATTATATTAAAGAGCAACGACAAACTTGCGAGCTTCTTATTTATTCGTATTGAAATGCTTACAGGAGTGTGTTTTCCCATAAACCCATTTCCAATAACTAATTTCGTGAACGAAAGTGCCACAATAATAAACGCAGCGCCGACGAATTTGCGCAAGACTCGGATAATTGGAGATCGCCGTTATTAAAGCGGATTAATTAAATGAAAGCACAAAAGAAGGCCGGAGTCGGACCGAATGCCCATCGGCGGCCCCTTTCTTTTCACTTATAAATAAGTTTTTACTGTATTGACTTTATCGGATTAAAGTGAGTCGCAAACAACGAAGCCCGAGGGAAAAAGATGATGATGTGGGAAGAGCGTGTCGATTTTGACCAAGTTTAGTTTAATGAAACGTTTGATCCGTTGCTTGTGAGAGGCGAAATTGTGACCACGTGAATTTGTGCTTGCAGAGCCGCCGGTCGGCAGATTCGCCAGCAGGAGGAAGAGCGTGTTTGCGGAGACGTACAATCCTGAGGAGGACGAGGAAGAGGAAGGCGTCAAGGTGAGAAGCGCAAATCTTTTGGCGTTATTAAACGTCCACGAATCCAGGACCTTAAGGGTATCTTTGTTTTCTGCTTTTCAACCTGCGAGTTCATTTTTCACCGGCTTTTATACTGGAAAGGAGGAGAAAAGATTGTTCGACTGGTCGAACGATAGATCAGTTCTGTGGCTGCAAGGAAAAAGCAGTTAACTCCACTTTTTGAACGGATTGAGTATTACCAAATTCTATCTTTATTTGTATTATATTGTCAATCTATCAGACCGAAATTGCAAGATGCATAAATTTCCCAAGCTGTGATACAAATGAAAATATTGAAATTAGTTATATGCGTATTGAAACATTTAAATTCGTTTTCCTCAGTTTCATTTATAGTGGAGTTAACTGGTTTTTCCTTGCGACCAAAGAGTTGATTGACTGGTTGTGATGATGTACCAGTTCTGCTTAGGAGCAAGTAGATGGGAATCAAGAATAGGAAACGGTGAACATTGAAGTCGAATAGGGTGGTTGTACCAGTAGATGACCGCGTACCGGTGAATGACCATGCCATCAGAGTGACAAAGATAGAAAATACAATTTAAACGACTGGTCATTCACTGGTACTTGATCTAAGCGGTCGTTGATTGGTGCTTTGACCCTATAACAAATTTCTCCGAAGTCTGTTAGGTGTCCGAAATATCAACGGAAAGCTAACTGATAACCTATCCGGGTGTCCAGCGAATACAAGTTGCTGAGAAATTTCATTTTTGGCGGCATTTTTGAAAACAGTCGAACAGTATTGAATAATCAATTGCAGAGGTGGTAATTGATGATACATTAGATGTAATTTTGTTACAGACATTAAATAATATAAATTCACAGTGGTTTTACACCTTGTCATTTAGTAAAGAGTAATAAGCAAAGCGAAATTTCAAGAGCATACGTCTAATTCTAATCATACATTTCAACTAGAGTATATTATAGTATTTTGTACCAGTCTTGGGCTGGTTGCTTATGATTGTCTGATGTTAGGTAGTACTGTGCGAGTGTCCAATTAACCAGCGATTGGAAGATATAATTCCTTACAATCATCCGTTATTTTATAACAATTTTGATAATTTGTCGTATTATTATCGTTTCACTTCACGCAGGCTGACCGTCGATTCTGCTTCATCGGCGTTGACACAAAACACTACCACAAAATACGAACATTCATTGGTAAATTTCATTAGCTCATCATTGTATTATAACTCAATCAGTAAGTACAAAAATATACAAAGCATGCTACATATTCAAAGTAAGCAAATTTCCTACGTCAGATAAGAAGGTACTTCTAAAAAATCTTTCGAATTTCAATCACTTGCCGTATATCCTCGTTAATTTTACCATCTATACCCTCAATTCTTCAACTATACAACAACTTTCAAACAAAACATAACAATGTGACCAACTCACTTTTTCAGCAAACTTCAAAGCAATTCTTCCGACCAACTAATCAAATCGGCCAGCTCCACTTCTGATCGCACTCTTCAAAGTTGACGACCCGAAGAATTCGTTTCAACAAAGGTGCAAACTTTCAGCCGAGTATTGAACTTGACAGCGGCTTCGGCCATTTTGCTTTGTTTCGCAAGTTCGTTATTTTTTCAGGCGCCGGGGGTTCGATTGATAGGCCGCGGCTGAAATCGATGTCTAATTTCGTACGATTCCAGCCGGCGATGGGATATCCCGTCGGCCGTCCTCGGCGGCAGTTCTGCTTGGCTAAGAAGTTGGCACAAATTCAATAATCTGGCCGGAGTGTCGTGTGCGCGCACACAGCCGCGCTCATCGGTGTGCCAGTTGGAACGCCAGTGTATCGCGTTGCCCTGCAGCTACCTACGTGCCACATACGTCGTATACGTTACATACGATTCAATCCAACGCACGCCGACTTTTTGTCTCTCTCGTTTCGCCGCGTGCAATTAGATTCGCGCCAACCAATTGCCTACGAATAATGCCGCGCGATCGGCGAGCCGAAAGAGCCGCCGGACTCTTATGCAATTCGATAGAGGCTTTTACTTATGCCTTTATCGGGCATTGTGTGTCGCCGCTCGGCCGACTCGAAATCGCGCTATTAAAGGACCGCGCGTTCATTTCCATTCGCGCTTTGTTTCGTCGACGCCGAAATAAGATATCGGGAGCCAATCGGTTTTGTTTGCTTTTTTCTCTCTTCCTTTGTACGCCACCTTTCGCTACAAACGTCCCGCTCGTTCGACCATTGCATTTCAATGCTATTCGCCGAGTCGGTTCATCGCGTTACGAATGCCCTTTTTTTTCGCCTGAAAATTCGAAATGGAGCTTACGTGTTTAGACTTTTTTTACGTGGGGTTTACAGATTATAAGACCAATTTGGCGTTTTGTATGTAGAAGCTTTTTGCAACGTTTATTTGCAACGAAGTTTTAATGGAGTATCATTTCGTCCATCGATAATCAAAATGAAGAGTTAAATTTGAATCAGCGCGGTGTATAATGAAATCGGTGATTTTGTTGTTTACTTTCTTCGTGAGAAGTTGTCTGTTTTGATTGACAATTTATGTGATTTGGAATTCGTTGCGAATAAACGTTGCCAACTTCGCATCGCTTTGTTGATTTTTTATTAAGTTGGAAGTTAAATGTGTTGGTGGACATTTAAATTACGTCGAGATAACAATTTTTAGTAGTAAATTTGAGTGATAGATTTTGTAGACGCTCCGTAAACTCGCCAAATTTGAATATGCGGCTCGACAAAGAAGAATCAGGCCAACGATCGATCTGACGTTGACCTAACGTCGTTTGTCAACGTCAATACGACGTTGAGTAAACTATACTTTGGCTATTTCTACCTGGAGTTTTCATTAAAAGTAGTCACTTTAAGATAGAACCCATTTGTTTTTGCTCAATGTATGTCACTCTTCAATAACATTTTTCCGAGGGATTATGGATTTGTTTGTAAAATGAATTTTTATCAATTAACGCTTACAGACGGTCAAACTCGTTACGATGTAACGAAATTTGACTTTGTTGCCCAATTTTTCAAACGTTAAAATCGGTTTTTTTTTGGTGGGAAAAATGACGCGCAATCATGTCCAAAAACCGCGAAGTTTGCTTTTGGTCCCGGCAAGAATCGAAATTTGTTTTCTTAATCCCTCAGTCAGGCGAAAAGCGCTTTTGAATGAATTTTTTTAACGCAAGGCGTCGCACTCGTGACTTCGGGCAATACAACAGAAAATTTATCTCGCCGTAAAAATTGGGTCAAGCGAAGTTAATGGTAATGCGAGACGTATCAATGATTTCTAAATTCGTGCATTGCTTCCAAGATGAGAAAACTGTCAAGATCAATGGATCGATGGTACGTGCACGTGTGTGCGTGCGCGCGCACGCGGCAATGTATGCGGTCGTTGCGTATTTGGTGTTATGTGGTTTTAACGGCCGACGCGCACTGTATATGTAATTAATTACATGTTCGCCGACTAATATTGACGCGCAGAAAATAATGCAACAATGATTCGACGGCGACTTTGGTACCCTTCTTTCCACTGTGCTTCATTTACAAATCGCGTCGTATGCTGAGAAAACCATATTGTAACTGCCACAACATATATTGTAACGTGGACAATTTTATATGGTAAACTGTTTACGATACCATATCGTAACTACTTCAGCCAATGACATTTCTAGATTGCTATGTTTTGACCAATAAACTTGCTGGAAATTTTACAATCAATATTGTATGATATCGTTTTCATGGTGCAACGTGGACTATTTTATATAGTAAACTGTTTACGATACCATATCGTAACTAACTTCAGCCAATGACATTGCTAGATTGTTTTTTTTTTTGACCAATAAGCATGCTTGATTTTCTACAATCCATATTGTACGATATCATTTTCTCGGTGTAAATAATTTCGGATTTCAGTTTTCTTTGACGTTTCGTGTCGAAGGAAATGCCATCGGAACATGCCGGCGATATTAATTTATCCTCCCGTAGTCGACCCAATTCCTAGTAAAATTTACTGTAAATGTATCTCTCGTCCAATACCAAGCAAAGAAAATTAATGAACCCGGCGCACTTTAATGTGCTTCGATGATGATTAAAGCAAGAGAAAGCGATCCCGAGGATTTATCGCAGTCGAAAGTTCCTCGCCGCAAATCCTCCCCGCGCGTTCCTCGTATTATTCCCTTTCGTCCCTCCGTTCGCCCTCCCCTTCACTTTATTTTCGCTCCTCGTCATAAGCACGCCGTGGGCTTTCGTTCGAGATCGCATCAGTCGCTCGAGATTTATCCTTAAGTCCTTTTTCTCGTAAATAATGGTCTCGGGGTAATGAATCCGAAATCAGAGTATAAAAGCGGAGAGGGTGGTCCGTGAATAATAATTTCTTTGCCGATTTCGCCAGGCTCGCGAAACAGCCGTCGATATCTTGGCGCGCGATACGATCGCCCGACACCGGCCGCCGTAAATGATCGCCACTCGGATCCATCATTCCCGATTAAGCGGTCATCGTGATTAATCGCTGAAAAATGTTGATCAACGTTATCTAATCCGATCGATCGCTCATACGCAGCGCGGCCCATTCATTTGTCTGTATCAAATCAATTACGCCTCTTCGTCGCTCGGTCGTTTCGCGTTACGTCACACGACGCCCGATGATTCGGTCTTTTGTCGAAAGATTCATCACCTTTCCTTATATTGCAGCGCAGTTGATTAATTTGCCCGTATAAAAAGTGGCCATCGGTTGGTCGAGCGAACGGTTCGACGAAAAAGCGTTAGCTGCGTCATTTCAGGTGAATTATCGCTGCGAGGGAAAGAAAAGAGTGCACGGAGGGAAAACGTTTCTTTGGCTGTTGGATGTTTGTTAGAAAAATACGACTATGTCAATAATATAACAGTATAGAATAATCGTAGATTTGTTTTGAATGGTACAGTCTATTTAAATTGTACCATCCAGATTGCACCATTTTGTTTCGGCCCACCTGAGTTGTAGGTGGCGCCATGGTGAAACAGAGTGCTGTACAATCTAAAGTGCTAAGATTGTACCGTCTTTCTTCTCGGGGTATTTAAAATATTCAAATCCCACGTGAGAGATGTTCAATTTCAACATTCGAAATCATTTTAGGCATCGCCTTTCGACACTTTAAAAGAAAAAATCCTTGACAATGCTTATAACGAACAGGTTAGGTTAGGGTTCAAACATAAACAGGGCCGAAGACGGAGTTTTCTTTTTTGTACCATATTTCCCAACGATTTAATTCCTTGTAACACTCCTTTTAATTTTTATGGTGTTTACCGTCCAACTTTACCAATAAAATACTACCAAGACTTTTCTTTTCACCGAACACTCCAGTAATAACCGAGAAGTAAAAATGATTTCGCAAAAGCCCAGACAATCTTATTGTCTTAATATATTTATTGTCGTCGCGGACAAAAAGAAGTTAATTAAATTCAAGTGCCTCGCCGGATCTCAATGGAGAGATTTGTGGGGGGGGGGGGGGGATGGCAAAGGAAGTTGTTTGCTTCAAAATTGGGTCGAGCGTTCGTTCGGATCGACGGGTCCTCGAAATCGGCGAGTGCTCGTCGCTGATTTACAGGGGATAGGGGGAGGGGGCGGTCGTCTATAACGGAGTCCATCTTCAATCGCTCGATTTCCATCCTTTTCTGCATTATTCTCCGTTTAAATAGCTCTTTGTCTTTGTTATTACGTCGCGCGCGAGCGGCCGGCCGTTCGATAATTTCGGCGCCGTGCTCAGATACGCGAGTACGCCGCATCAACCGATTTTCACCCTATCGATCAACTCGACGGCTAAGCCGCAAAGGACTTTAAAACCGCCCGGAATGATATTGCCAATTAAGCGTTAAAATTTCGATCGAACCGCTCCGGCCGGCATTGCGATCCGCGTTTTTTCCATTTCGGCGCCAGATTTTGCTTTTTACACCGTTTCCGTTCTCCACCCTTCCCCTCCCTTTGTTCCCCGCTCGCTATCCTCCATAACTAACGTTTCTATCTTCTTGCACTCCAATATTCCGCTTAAACACTTCTTTCTTCTTAGACACTATGAAAGTCAACAAGATACACTACAACTATTGTACGAGTCTGTGCCGGTCATGTTATGTACTAGCACATGAATTGACAGCAGCATACACATACAATCTCATGCGCCATATTATACACTGTAG
>JABFOV010004570.1:0-13657 GCA_022817685.1 Aradophagus sp. ZL-2020 | reverse complement strand
CTATAGATTAGATAATCCTGCTATCACTTGCATTCTATTCATCGCTCTTTATGTGTTACCTCGATGCTAGACCTTACTTATTCTATTCAGCTACGGCAATAATGTATCGTTACATTTATCTTGTTGTTTTTTTTTTTTTTTTCCACGCAAGAGACGGCATACGTGTTTGAGGGGGGTCTCGTGGGTTCGGAGTTGTTTATAAGAGACAAAAATAAGTTTTATAAAATGAAAAAAAAAAAAAAAAAAAAAAAAAGTACATAGTAAGGAGTTGTTGTTATTTATCATGAAAATGTGCTAAATAGTTGTGACTTATTTTGAGATCGTGAGGTCAAAGCGCCCCCTTCCCATGACAAGGGGACAGAAAAAATGTTCTACTTCTTTTCTTATTAACAGTTTTTCGACATTTTTTTGTTAATGTTAATTTTTTTTTATTTGTATTCGATAACTTTTGTTTCCTTTAGGTGTTAAAACAGTTTAGACAATCAGTTTGTAGTAAGTGGAATATTCTGGTAGTAAGCGGATTCCAGTATTTACGTATACTCTTAAAAAGTTAAAGAACTTTAATTTAATCGGGTAAATGGATTATTTTCATAACAAATGGATTCTTCTTATTGTAAAAATAATTTACGTCTCGTGGAAGAAATAATTCAGTTATAGAAAATTGACTTTTTTATGGGTGTAGGTTTTCATGAATTGAAAGATTTTTCAATAAAAATACTCATATTACTCTAACTAATAAACAGCTCCTTCTTCGTTTATAGCAGTTTCAAATCATAGATATTTCATTGCAGTAAAGATTATTTTGCACGTATTTCATTTTCAGACTTTTAAGATTAAGACAATAATCATATTTTATTATTGATTAAAATTATAATTATTTAATTTTTAATTGTTGATTTTAATTTCTTAATTTTTCATCAAATATTGCGATCGTCGTTATTCGGCGTTACTTTGAGCTGAAAGTTTTTCAAGTACAGAGAATAGGATAATTCAATAACGCAAAATCATATTATCGATACGAAAAAGAATGCTGTAAAAATTATTAACTCCCCGTTTCCACGTATTGTTTTCTTTTTTCGTTTCAACAAATTTTCGTGCAATCAATCGCTGCAACAAACTTTTTGCGCTTTCACCGAGTCGAGTCTGGAAAATCGGGGATCAAAATACCTGATTCTCTGATGCTCTTGTAATGAATGAATAGTAAATATTAGCGGTGCCTCGCATTGTATTGCACTCAATTTTTCAACCGTTTAATTATTAATTGGGCAAATTAAATTAAACGGCGGGAAGTATTTTGATGAAGTAACGAATGGGGTTGATGGAAAATAACTGTATTGCATTGAAATTGGATTGAAGTAGAAAAGCTATATAGATAAGTTATGAAGCACAAAAGAAAAGCAAAGCATTTTTTTGTATAGTACTTGTTACTTTGATAAATGTTAATAGTACTTTTTTCATCAAGTCAATATTTTTTAAATTAACATAAATTTAATAAATTAATATTTAACGTTATACTACTGTTTGTAAACCCTTTTCGTATCAAATATTCATAATTATGTAGATCTGAATGGAGAAAGAAAAAACTGATATATTACATTTCATTAAATTGTGAATGTTATACAAAAAATTAATTAGTTCTTCCATTGAAATTATTATTTTTACTGGCCTTTGTAAAGATACGAACAAAGCCTCGAGATTAGAAAGAGCATCGTGATAAGGGCAATTGTGAGACGAGTAATCTTACCTGCATATTTTACTCAAAGAGTTCCTCATGCAAGATTATTACATATCACTGGACCTATAGATATTTTATAAAGTAACTGGTAGCACAGTTAACTTTATAGAGCTTGATAGATATTTTTCTTTTGATGCATACAAAAAGGAAAAAGAATGTAAAATACTGTAGTTCTTAAATATTTGGTGGCCTTTCTTCTTATTTTCTTTATCCTTCTGTCCGGTTTTTTTTTGTTTTTTTTTTTGTTTTTCGTTGTTAATACCCAAAGCTGGGAACTGTGTTAAGAAGTACTTCAGGTAATACAGGGAATAGATAAAAAATTTATGTATAATCAATTTGTATAAAAGAAGATACAAAACATGATGATTTTGTTATACTTGATCCATAAATATATATGATAGCAAATCCTTCTGATGAAAAAGAAAAAAAACGTGTAATCGTTATATTATACTTAGTAAACATATATTAATTGATCGACAAATATAATGATTTAAATTTTTATTTTGAAAACTGCCCACTTTGAACGCGATTATTTCATAATCCTCCATGCTTATTTTTAAAAATAGCTTTTGAATTCAGGTACAAGAAGGAAACGCTGTTAGAGGATAATAAATTCAGGTAGAATAGAATAGCTTTCAGTTCCTTCGAACTGTTTTCTTCTTTTCCTTTACTTCGAATAAACTATGAAATAAACACATAATTTTTCTTTTTCATTGGCTTCAAGCAATAAGAGAAAGTAAAAGTAACAATTGTTTTCAAATTATTAATACTAAAAAAAGTTGTTTTTAGTTCATTTACAATTGGTTTTTTTTATTGACCGATCGAGTAAAATATGCATAATCTAAGTACAAATAAACTTAATGCAAGTAAAAGTTTGTTTGAATAAAATTTGATTAAATTTACTCTTTTAGTTGTCATCATCCAACCCTTTAGTATATTTAAAATTATTTTTAAAGTTAATTTAAATTTTTTTTTCTATACATTGCATTTTATGGTAGTCTTACATTTTTTTTTTTTTTTTATTCTACCCGAGCTTATTATTCAAAACGGAAAGCATTTTCCATTAACAAAAGTACGAGCAGTTCACTTGAAAATGTTGAGTGGTATAACAATTTTATTTAGTCAGCCCTTCATAACTGTTGTGAGGGGTTCCCTCGTTGGAAGAAGAAAGATTAGTCTCATTTTTGTTGCGCAACGGCAACGGTGAAACGTAGACTTACAAGCGGAAGGGTCAAAACGAAATTATAACCATTGTACGGTAGATAAAGTTCTCAGTTCGTCTGCGTTTATATGAAATAAGGAGGAAATTATGTAGCTCATCAACTATTACAACAACAAACTTTGATGCAACTTTCAACATAAGTTCGTTTGGTCAGTATGGTCTAACGTAACTATTTAATCTTCATAAAATTATATAGCTATGTTTAATTTATAATTTTATAAAGTTTCACAGCAAAAAAAAAATCCTAAGATCACAATCGTAGTTGCAGTCACGTAAGATCTTTTGTTTTAATAGTTCACAATCAAACTATTTTAACCATCAGAAGACCTGACGCTATTTACTATTCTTATCGCGCATAGATAAACAAGGTTGAACTTTTTTTTTAACTCGAGTTTGTCAGACCCCATTAAAGATTTATTGTAAACCAGTTGGTTCAATTGGCATGATTATTCTTCTCCAACGATTTGTTTAAATAAACAATTTAATAGCAACGCATAATTTATTACAAGCAAAAAAAATATACACAAACAAGTATTTTTTATGCTCTTATATGGGTTTCTTTATGTTATCTTACGATCGGGTACTTATTTGGAAAAGAAAAAAAAAAAGAGACAAAAAGAAAAAAAACGTACGCGACATTGCATCGATAGGTCATTTACATTCAATCAATGCCATCTGTTCTTGTTTACAGAATCTTTTCTTCCACGCAGAAATCAATCCACAAGATCAGTCACTTTGAATTATTCCAAGGAGTATGATGAATTCGCTTGCTACTTGCTATGACTGACCAACTGTCGCATAATTAATGCGATCGCTTTTCTTGACATCTGCCAATCGTTTGCGGTTAGGCAAGTACTTAACAAATTTTCACCTAAACTCATTAAAAATGTTGAGACAGAAGTATGATTAGTGCCTAGAATGAACTTCGGTTAATTACTTTAATGAATGAAATTCAAAGATTTATTTCTTGAGTATACTTTCAAGACACATGATATGTAAGCTGAAATTATCCAAAATGAGTTATTTTAATTTAAAACAGTGCACTCTTAAGAATATAAATTTTGAAATCAAAGTATTACAATCTTGTTTAAATTAAGTTTAAACATTATTAATAATATCATGAATAATAATATTATTGATAATTACGTCATAATTAAAAAAATATTTTGTTTTCTATGTAGAAATTATAAACTTTTTTTTAACTTTTAAAATTGATCACAAAAATAAGTTTAGTGAATACCCATTCGGGAATAAATATCGTTGGAGATGATATTTTTTCCTCTTTGTTTCTAAATCTTGTTCTAAAATTTAACATTTTGGATGAAAATGTATTTATTTTGGAATCAAGACCTTTAATGAAAAGACTTTATTTAACCCAAGATTTTACATTTTAACTGATTTCAATATAATGTTTTTTAGTTTTTTTTTAATGTAAAAGAAAAATGCATCTTTTTTAAAAAATACTAAGAATACGAGAAATTCGAACCAAAGAAAATTCGATCAATGAATACGAATTCCGACATCAGAATAGCTATTAAATTCTTTGAAGGTAACATAGCGAATCCTCAAGATTCGCTATGTTCCTCGTTTTGCCGGGAAATTGCGTTTTCAAAGGATCGCCGAGGAAGAGTGCATTTGAAAGGGGGGGGGGGGAAGGTTTACGCCAGGCAGAATCAAAGCAATATAAATTTGAGGGATCAAGGTGAGGCGCGTCGGTGAAAAATTGAAGCGAGGCGTTGAAAAAGTATGCGGCACGGCTTATCGGAGGCACCGTCTCAGTCAGAACGCGATTGTACAGTGAAACGGAACGGCTAAGTTCTCTCCACGTGCAAAAGTAGATGTCGGGTTAATTATACGATCAACGGGGATAAAGAATTATTAATACCCGTTCTAATTGTTTATTTATTGCGCTTATCGTTGAGACCACGGGAAAAGAGCTCGTTAGATCGATGTAATATAATAACGTGACGTTTGTACTTGGGCACGAAAAAATACGCGCTTTTTAATCTCAAATGTAAAACTGTTAGACATGTCTAGCTCTTAGCAGCTCCTTCCGTTTATCGTCTCAAAAAATAAAGTTGCGAAAATTGAGTTTCATTGTAAAAGAGGGGAAAGATATCGTTAAAATTTTTTTTTTCACAAAGTGTATTTTGGGTTATTTTCGGAATAGTGCATTCGGCAAGATGTACTTTTCATACAAATTGGACTGCGAGAAGGACGGAAATAAAATAGGGTACGGAACTTTCGTACGAGATAGGCATTAGAGATGCGACTTTTCGAGCGACCTACTCATGGTCTTGAAATTTAATTGAAGATTGTCATGTTCAGTAATTGGAATTACATTGGACAGTGCTCATAAATATGGAGTCCGTTGAAAATAATGTTTTAATGAAATGACTCCTTGGATGTTACAATAATACACGAACTGAAGACCTTGGAATGCCAAAATCAAAAAACAGTATAAATGTAGAAAGTGATTAAAAATTTGATTTTGGTTATTTTTCTAACACTGAGTTAATATTTAAGTTCAAACTAAGTTATTTTGTGAAATCACTGGTATTGACAAAACTGCTTTGAAGATATAGTGATTTCAACAAAACACGAGGTTATAGCTAGATCTTTTCGTTATCACGAGAAACAGCGTAGATTTCACAATAAATGTTATATATGCGTTAATAATTATATAATTATATATATTTAATAATTAGTTAATAATACATATACAATACAATACATACAATACATACAATACATATACATATGCAATAAATGTTATAAATGCGTTAATAATTTCTGTGAAACCCCAAACGTGATTCTGGTTTATTGTCTAAAAGTTTTTTTTTCTCCGACAGCCACTCGAAGCTTATGTTGCTGCCCTGTCTCACTCTGTCGCTTGACAGGAAAGAATGGACGCGGGACAACTTGGCGTCCCAACTTAGGCCAATGTTCCTCGGCAGCGATCAGAATGACTCGTCGATCCCGCACCTCAGTCAGCATTCGAGTCAGCCTGGTCGACATAAACGTAACCAAGTTGTTGGACAGGTAAAGCGCATCCTCCACGTTCTCGATCAGCGGTACTCAACTTAACCCCAGGAGACTCACGCTAGACAATCAGGTGTGTCGCGACATGCCTATATCGTAAGAATAATTCATTTACCAGAGATTCATTCTTTCCATACATACATTTTCATTCTTCACTGTCAGCGCTCCGAAAAATTGCTATGTTTACAGGAATCAGTTATGGTACAGCGCTAAGAATTTTTTATTTCGAGTTGTACCATTCAATATGCACAAAAACAGACCTTTTACATATTTGTTTTGAAAACCAGCAGGTGAAACGTATCTTTGTTCAGTTTCTTACGTTTGTTTATTGCTTTTATTATACATAGTAGTTGCGTCCAAAATGTATATTAATACTGAGAATATACTGAAAAGGTCGTTTTCGTCCATCTCAGCCTATACTATCGTGTGCATCACCGGCGTAATCTGCTATTACGACGAGGTCGAGTTGTTACCCTCTACAAAATGACTTTTGAACCACCTTGGGCCTGCCCACAGATAGCCTCGGGCGACTTTGAGTTATCGCTGTTCGGACAGCAACTCGACCTCACCGTAATTGTTGACTTTCCGCCCTTAGTGCACACCATATAGTATTGTAAAATATGGATAATCTTTTTAAAGTGAAGACATCACCCAATTAGCAGTCACACAATCATTCAATTTGAATGTAAATGAAAACGCGACAGAAAAATTTCACTAAAAGCATGTCGCGACGCACCTGATTGTCTAGCGTGAGTCTCCTGGAGTTAAGTTGAGTACCACTGGTCGAGAACGTAGACGATGCGCCTTGCCTGTCCAACAACTTGGTAACGTTCATGTCGACCAGGCTGACTCGAATGCTGATTGAGGTGCGGGATCGACGAGTCGTCCTGGTCGCTGCCAAGGAACATTGGCCTAAGTTGGGACGCTAAATCGTCCCGCGTCCATTCTTCCCTGTCGAGCGGCAGAATGAGATAGGGCAGCAACGTAAGCTTCGAGTGGCTGTCGGAGTAAAAAAACATTTAGACAATGAAACAGAATCACATCATGTTTAAATGTATTTGTACTGTTTTAAGGCCGTTTATACATTACTACTGCATTTTTAATCATCTAAAACTTTGTAGAATAGTACAATGTTCGATACATAAAATGATCTCACGACAAGTGTTTCAGTCAATTTTTCTCACTCGCCCTTCTAACTCAATCGTCCGTCGCGTGCATTATGAAGGATTTGTTGCAACTTCGGAGAAAGAAACATTCTGCGCAAGAGTAATATTTACGAACGGTATGGTTTGTATATTGAATGTAAAACTTTTACGCGAACGCCGGGTTCTATCAAAAGCCTCTCTAAGACTCGAGCGCTCGATGAAAAACTGTTTATTTTCAGAGACGTAGTAACTTCGTCGATTCAAAGTCGTTGTCCTTTGTCAAGTCTACTCTTTCGAAATAGTATTTTTTTATTTTAGCATATTTAAATTGTCGAAGCTCTTTTATGAAGGGCGAAGGCATTACTTTATGAAAGAGTGAAGTGTGTTACATATATTTAATGCACATATTTAATATTGTATTACTGTGACGAGTTGAGTATTTCCTACTTTCATAGCAAGATCGATAAAAATAGAGAAATTTAATTGCTTATGCAGTTTTTGTTGATATTATGTTTTTTTCTTAATAATTTATAGTTTGTGTAATATATAATTTATGATGATTGTCTGTTGGTCACAATTTCATATTTTAAATGTTTAATTATGAAACTGTAACAGTTTAATGAATGAGCAAACTTTGAAAAAAATAGTATCAGAATTTTATTTCATAAATGTTCTTTATGATATTTGACTAAAACAGTAACATAAAAAAAATTTCTTTTTTGCAGGAATACTTAATCGGACGTTTAAAGGATTCGTAAATACGATTATTGCCAAAAGTTCTAATGTACTGAAAGGAGTTGTAATTTATCATCAAATTATTTGGCGATTATAAGACGAGAGACGATATCCTAATTTTTAATTCTCGTGATTAAAAGGGACATGCTTTTTGTAATCACGTTGGTCGCTTGGATCTACATTCCGGATATTGATTTTTGTTAAAGAAAACAAGATGAAGTCAAGCCACGTAATTAAAAAAAAATCGACGTACACTGAGTAAACTTGCTTTAAGGGTGGAATAATGTTTAAAAATGAGGATACTTAAGAGGAAAAACAAGAGAGCACGAGTACCGATTGAACAATGAAATTCGGTTTTATCGACTATTTTCGTTAGTTGACTTTACAACAATTACTATGCTTGTGAGATGTATTAAATGCAGTAATGTATATTTTTATTTGCTTGCTTAATTAGTTATATACCAGCGATGTTAATGTACACAGTGTTCACGTTATTTCATTGGTTTATCTTTTTATCAAATGTGATTAGTTGACTTAAAATTTAATATATATCGTCTTATTGCATATGTATGTTACTTATACACATTGATATGCAAATACACAAATTTGTTTTTAATGGATATAAAAAGTAAAATAAAAAGTAAAAATAAAGTTTAAAAAGTTGTATTATTTTTCCTTGACAATATTTGAACAACGACTTCAACAATTAAACCAACTTAATTTACACTATTTTATGAAAAATAATGAAAAGTTATTTTAACGCCATTCTCCCTTAAGACCATGGACTTGGCAAAAAGTTATTTTATCGTCTAGCAAGCAACTGCATAAGCTTTATTAAGAGAAAGCATAAGAAACATTGGGGATCTCACGACTTTCGCGGGACGCAGCGTGTTTTGTGATTTTCTTGAGAGGCCGGCCTTATTTCTCGTATGACGAGCGAGACCGTTGATTGAACTTGTACCAATCTAAGAAATCATTTTAGAGCCCGTGTAGAAACGGTCGACGTTGCGTTTCTGCGTCATTAATTTATTGTGGAACAATTGATTTAAATAAGGAGGGGAAACAGTTTATAGATTGTTTTTTCCGCCTCGTAATTTTCACTTGTTATATTGACATAGATCATTAAAAATAAGAACAATAATTAACTAATAATAATAAAAAGTATTGTACAATTAAACACAGACTACAAAAATTAAATAAAATTTTAATATTATCAACCTTTTAAATAGACGAGCGAAACAAAACTTTGAACTCTTGACATTCTTATTCAGATTATGAATATTAAATTATGTAGTATTGTAATATAATATTGAATTTGAGCAACTATGACATTTTGAAATATAGTTCGAATTATGATGTCTACTTTAACAAAATTAATCTAGGAAAAAAAATGTGTGTACCTAAGAATCATCTGAATATATAGATTATTATAGACAGGTTATTAAATAAATATTGTATAAACCGTTGAAAGTTATTGATAAGAATCAGCTTACTAATCGTATAATAGACTAAATTTTGAAGTCGCTTATTGATATAATATTTAATTTCTACTCTTATTTATTGCTGATTAATTTTTTATTAAACAAAGTAACATAATATAATAATACATCATAACATAACGCATTTGTGGATCAGATTATAATTTCGTAAAAATTGGATAGAAAATATTGTAGTAAGACCATAATTTTAGTTAGAAGATATACCAAAAGTTATCAGTAATGGATTTCAAGCTTATTTAAATAGTCATGAGCTTAAAATGTCCACTTTAATGTAGAAAATTCAGAATAAATTAAGTGAGCTTGTATTAATATATATTAATATACAAGCTCGCTGAAGATGAACTATTTCATTTAATCAATGCCTGCAGATTAATTTACTTCCAAGTAACATTTTCAAGTAAATTATTAACCATTTTTCCGTGCATTACGACCTTAATCAAATTAAATTTGATGAGGCAAACTTTTTACGACAACAACAAAAATTCACAAGTCTCCTTCAAATTTAATTACAAACTATTCGAACATAATTAACATTCAAGATCCCAAACTGTTTGCCCTCTTTTGCGCCATCGCGACCGTTCTCCTAGCTTGAAAATGTTATTAATTATTTGCTCCGCGTTCCATTAAGTTTTGATTGCATAATTCTGACAAGAAATCGTATTAGATTTTAACTGCCAACTCGCGTTTTTGCAATTGTTCCGGGCTACGAAATTGCACTTGGCTAACGCAAGTCGAGAAGAGGCAAGCGGAATGAAGTGGAAAACAAAAGAAAAAAATGACGGAGAAGCGAAAAGGAGAAGGGACGAATAAGTAAAATGCGAATCAAAAGGAGCGTAATTAAATTGCTCTTATTGTGTTTGCACCCGCGCCAAAGAAGATTATTAAATAAATTCCCATGCTGCTCGTGAGGAGCAACGTTGACAATGGCTGGCGCGTAATTTTATGCTAAATGGAAAACGAATTCCGCGAAAAAGGGGAAAAAAAAAGATTAGAAACAAGTAATACGGCCGTTGACAGCACAGTTACGACGAAGTAGTCTGGCTTGCCGCTCGCCTTTCCACCTATTCAGAGCGCTGCCAGTATTTATCACGGTGTGCACGTTATTCACGTACACGCTAACAATCGCGCGCATGCAAAGTACAGCGCCGTCGTTACACGCGGACCATTTTTCACGCGCTACATATACATATTCATTCACCTAAAAAGAGCCAAGGCTTAGACAATAAATGTTAGGCTGTTTCGCAGTTTTTCACATCGCGTGTTATCGATCTGATCGACGGCAGGAAATCCAATTTGTTTCCCCTCTTTTTTTGCTCGCTACTTTTTCCGTGCTTGTTTTCCTTTTCCCAATAAGTTTTTATGCGCGGGTTGCAGCAGTCACATTAATGAAATTAATCTTTTCAAGGTTATTAACGATAATTAATAGTGAGATCACTTTGTGAAAGAACTCAGCAAAGGCAAAGATAATTCTTCGATATGTAAATGGAACGTTTTTATGAATATTTGATTGTCATGTAGATACAAGTAGAGAAATTTTGCGGATTAAAAATAACAATACAGATAGTTTGTTGTCCGTATATATTAAAGTTAATGGTCTGTTAAAGCGAAATTTAAATTTTCCAGTTTCCCAACAGAATGTTTGTTAAATTCATGACTACATAAATGTTTCATTCGTGATCAACGCGGTCGTTCTACAAATGCAATAATGAATTGGAGATAAAAATACATCTCTCCGTTCGAATGAAAAAAATACTATATGTGATAAAAAAAGTGTATTTTAAATAAATATTCAGCAAAAGTTTTGTATTTATTATTTTATTTCAAAAGTAAAGATTCAATTGTAATTTGCACAATTTCAATTCAAATAAAATATTGGCGTTGATAATCATCATAGATTGAGAAAAAAGCACGTTCTTTCAAGCTACACTTGCGATGTTCTTTCATTAAAGTTCGTTATTCCAGTTGATTAAAAGTTATTGATAATTTATAATATGTAATTTATTTTTATATTATTTCATTTGCTTGATACAGTCCACTTCGTAATATTATAAAATCGTAAAAATAATTGAATATTATTATTTCATTACTTTTAATGCATATTCCTTCCAAAAGGAAATGAATTTTATTGATTGAAAATAAACGTGATTCATTTCAAAATGCACAAATACATTTCTAAATGTACGCTATAAACTTGAACCGGAAAGCAGTTTTCGTGCGTACTCAAACCGCCATAAAATTTACACAAAACAGCAAACGTCAGCATGGTACAATTGTTACTCCCTGCTTATTTACGTTCTAATTCAAACACGAATGCCCGAAACGTGCGGGATCAGTCGGTTCAAACGGGCCGATGTGTTTCTGGTCAGCGGA
This sequence comes from Aradophagus sp. ZL-2020, assembly GCA_022817685.1. Lineage (NCBI taxonomy): Eukaryota > Metazoa > Arthropoda > Insecta > Hymenoptera > Scelionidae > Aradophagus > Aradophagus sp. ZL-2020. Next base: position 1,909 of record JABFOV010004570.1, on the reverse strand, counting down.
TGCGCTCCGTTTATGTTTCGAAGTACAAACGCGTGATAATCGCCGCTGAAAATTCGCACTGTGCATCGCTGCAGTTTATAACGTCAAATGCGATCGATCTAGGTCATAATCACCGACGACATCCTCCGATTTTTATTGCATCGCGCAAAGTGGTTTATCAGCTCAACTCTCGGATGCCCTCGCGCAAACACCAGCAGGATTCGCTTATTAACACGTTATTCGTAAACACATTGACGCGGGTTTATTAATAGACAGGAGGCTCATACCAAGGGGCCACCATTATTTCTCCATTACACTGCAGTCGCGTTCTCGATCACGCTCGGTGGCCGAGTGTACGTTTCTATTAGTGTCTACATTTGCAGAAATGCTTCGGCGTGTTAATTGAAAACGACACATTTTGCATCTTCCTCTTCTTTTCCTCTTTTCACTTGCTTCCTCGTATAAGTGAATAACGAACGCGCGGTTGCTTACGTATAATCGCTTATTTTTCATTCAATTCAATTGATTGTTACTCTATGTCTGTTGGTATAACTGATTGCTCATTTTTAAGTACGTAAGTCGAGAAGTAACTCAGCGATTTAGAAAAAGACTTATGTAAGTAAAATGATTAAGTTTCTTAAGTAAAATTCAGGCAAGTGATTCAGATGAATAAGTGACTTAAGTAATTTTTTCAAGTAATTGAATTAATTAATGAAATTACTCAGTAAATTATTTATGTAAGTGACTTATACCAATGACTCAGGTAATTTAGATGCTATTGTAAGGACAAAAAAAGTTGAAATATTTTCGATGGATTATATTGACTTACGTTGAATGTGTAAAAAAATATTTGTAAAAACTATTTGGAAAATCTGTAAGTTTTTTGTTTTCAATCGAATAAAAATTATATAATGGCCACTTTTATTCTGAATTTATAATACACTCTTCCATTTCAGGTTCAAATTATTACATTTGAAAAAAAAAAACTTGAATGCATCAAGATATTTGGAAAAAAAAAAAGATGAACAGTCAGTTGATATCACAGACATTCGACAAATGTTTAATATAATATTAAGCAGATTCACCCGAGAAAACAAGCGACTTTCCGTGCATCCTGAAATGATATCATTGGCGACGAAAAAACGCAGCAAATGTAGTAGCAATGAATCCGGATTGAAAGGGCTCATAATAATAATTGCGGAGAGTTGAATTTTTACGGCAGACTAAAATTGTAATGAAGACCGCGGGCTCGTACGTCGTACATAAAGTTCCCTTTATATGACGCTTTTAGTTTAAACATTATTTACGATTGACTGAAAACGTGTTTCAGTCACTTTTATTGCATACTCCGCGTCGCGTCGCTAAATGAAGAAGCAAAGAGATGTATTTCGACCGAAAGGGTACGGCAAACTGAATGAATCGTTAAGCCACGTTACGCCGCCATTTTTGCGTAATATTTATCACACATAATACACTTCGAATTTATCTTTACAATTTTAACGTGTAAACAAAATAACAAAGTTCGGTGGCGAATTTAACACACCGAGAAACGATTATACAAATATATTAACTAAACTATAGAATTTTGTAATTATTACTTTTAATGATTGTTCAGTGAGTACACTGAATACTTATAATTCTGCGAAGTGTACGAAAATAGTTAATTTTTTCCTACAACAATGCACAGGAAATTACACTTTTTTTTTTTTTTTTTTTTGAAAAATTGTTTTGAATTAATAAATAAAAAAAACAGATGATCCAAATTGGAGGAAAAGTAAAGGTCTATACGTGGGGTATAATGTTGGGGGGGTTTTTTGGTTTGTTTTTTTTTAATTTTACGGCTTTTTTTTAAATTATGTTTTTGTTTTCGGGTGACGGGGGGGGCGGGGTGAACCCTTGTCTCTTTACACCATCTCCACGCCCAAGAACA
>JABFOV010004569.1:0-13659 GCA_022817685.1 Aradophagus sp. ZL-2020 | reverse complement strand
GTATAATACACGGTACAAATATATTTTTAACTGTCTTGTTTGTTTTTTCAGAGAAGTAGACGACACGCTATTATGGAACAGACTGTATACACGGGAAAAAAGTCGTTGTTAAATTTACAAATTTTTTTGTAAAACCAATAAATATTCAATGCTAACCATTGATTGTGGAACCTTAAATGCTGGCTTAACTAACAACTTATTTTCAACTTATTTTTGTTGGGACAGGTCATTGTCTTCTAAAAGTAATCAATCTTTGTTTTTGCTCGTATACCAGCGTTGGGCAGATGATAATAGACATGTTTTGTATATTTTGATTAATTTTTCAGCATTTAAATTATCAGTGAATAAAAGAAGTCTACTAAAACCATGCACAGAGAAGCAACCCCAAACATGCACCTTTAAAGCGTGTTTTACGGTTCGTTGAACGAATGTATTGGAAACAGTTGACCAGCATCGTCGTACTACAGATCGTGCACAAAACGAAGATTCATCGGTGAATATTATGTTGCTCTAATCGCGATTCATATTTTCATTTGCCCAACTTAATCGCATAGCAATGTGTTATTCAGACAATAAGGGTTTCTTCAATGTACTCCGATATTTTATGTTTCGCTATTGAAGATATTTCCGAATAGTTTCGCATGATATTTTCAAACCTTTTTTTAACAATTTTGCTTGTCCTTGACGAGTAGATAATGTTGGTTGTTTTTTAAAAAGATCTGTAATTTTTTTCACGTCCTTTTTGGTGTATTGAGAGGTCTTGCCACGTTCTGGTAGATTGTCAACTGTTTTTGTCGTAGAATAACGCTTCACCCACTTCGCAACAAATGCCTTCGACTTATTCATATATTTTGCGGCAGCACTCAAAGACATTTGTGGTCCTTTCGAATGAGAGGTGAGAAAAACTGCCTTTATTTGCGATACGTATGCGGCACTCATTTTTATAAAACACGTTTCAAGTACAAATTACGGCAGTTAACGTTGTAACAACTGAAAAGCATTTTTGTTGACAGTGCCATCTATAATAAAAACCGTTAGCGTTACGTTAGCGTTCTACATTATCGTCTATCGGTTACGTCGTACACGATTCTACTGGACACACTGTATATTTCAAACCATCAAGACTAAATATTCGTGAGTTGTTCGACATATAAAACATTAGTTTGTTCCCGCGTGGAAAAAAATACTGCCACCTGGTCTGGGAATAATCTGGCAAAAGTCTGGATCGTAATCGTGAGCTAGACGTCTGCCAGATGCATACGTACTAATGCCAGACTTCTAAAATCTGGCACTAATATGGCATAAGACTGGTATGCGTCTGGCTCGCGATTACGATCCAGACTTTTGCCGGACGAGCTGACAACTACTTCTTCCGCGAGGGATGTATAACTATATTAGTGTATAGCGTAACTAAGTATGTTTTTGCACGATAAAGAAAAAAAAATGAATATAGCCGTTTGGTAATTTGCAAAAAAATATTTATAAAAAGTTGCAGAAAATCAAAACACATTTTAATTTTTGATAAACTATTTTTGAAGCACAAACTTATATTTGTAATTAAACGCTATTTTTATAACAACGACAAAACTAGATTATGTTCTTACTTTTTAAATTAGGTTATGTTGTTACTTTTATAAACAACCGACATAGAAATAACATTTAAACTGCTCACCTTTTTATGACATAATCTAAATTAGCACAATTCACATGAACAACCGTCACAATTATCTCAAAGACCATATGCACGTGGATTAAAGGAGCAAGATCAAATAGCAGTATTTGAAACCGCAGAATTTCGACGTCAAAATAACATGTTTGGATTAACAAATAAAATTTTGTAATTTTAATAACGACTTTTTTTAACGTGTAGCTATTTTGTGCTTCATATTGTCATGTGACCAGAAATTTAACATACTGCCTCACTATGTTTCTCATCTATACCAATTTAAAACAATACCATTGTTTTAGTTGACTACTAGTGTGTTCAAAAAACTAATACAATTATTTTTTTCACGTTCAGTCGTGAATTTCAATCGTAGGTCGAAGTTGTTAAACATTTTCATCATATGATCAATTATTTGATCAGGTTTTGCAAGTGATAATGTCGTCAACGTATCTGTAAAAGAATGACACTGAAAATTTAATTTTTTTCATTTGTTCCTTTTTTTTAGGATAAAGATAAAGACCCGATCATGGTGATATCTAATGTTATATATAGTATTCCGTATAAGGATTGCGGTTACGTGTACATTGAACAAACAAAACGATATTAAAAAAATCGCATATATGAACACAAATATAATTTAAGACTTAATCCGGATAATTGTACATCATTAACTAAACATAAGATAAACAATGAGCATAATGTAGAATATGATAATACTAAAATAATAAAATAATAAAAATAAAATAAAAAAAAAAGATTTCAAATTATAAAAAAAGATTAGATAATGAAATGACAAAAATTGTCAAAAGTAAAAATTCTAAGAACGTGAGGTCGGACTGTGAAAGGCTTACTTTTATTTATCAAGCGTTATTAGGAAAACTATTTAGGTTCACATTATAATAAGATTTATACTACATGAAAAGAGAAGAACAGCGTTGGCAACTGGTCCGGACTCTGATAATCAATATTCACGAAACATTTTTCTCAAGACGATAGAGGTTGATGTCAGCGCATCGATTATCAATGTCCGCGCATTGATCTTGAATGTGTCGACATCGATAATCTAATGTTTAGCTTTAACATAAAAAAAAAAATTTTTCGTGAACATTGATTTTCAATGTCCAGACTAGTTGCCAATGCTATTCTTCACTATCCGTGTGTTATTCATTTAGGTTAGTTTTTATTTATAATTATCTATTTTTTTGACAAAGTTCACGTGGCTGACAGCTTGACAAATACTACTGACAATTTACTCGGTAGGCAATCATTAGAGAAATTGACTTATTATCGTTTTACTTTTTATATTAATTTATTTATACAAAATTATTTTTTTTTATATTTACTATAATTTTAGATTAAAACTTCATATTGTTAAGAGAAAAAATTATAATGACGTATCTTACGTCGTATTACTTTTGTTAACAACAATAAAAAATGTATATTTATGCTAAACTTCAATACTAATTTTGTACTTTTTAGTCTCGAAAAGGAACTGACACTTGGTTTAAAATATCGTCTGTTAATAAAGAAGATATTGATAATAATAATATAGATATTATTATTCACATAAATAAATATTCCAATAAATTTATCTTCCATTAGTCCAGTAAATTTTTGTTTCCTTGGTTATTATATTGAAAATTTAATTATAGACAAATAAACTCTAAATCATTCAGAAGTAATTTTGCGCGGATCAATCACATCTACTCGCTACTACGTTCCAACAGTAAGTGATACACCGAAAGTAATGAAGATTAAAAGCATTTATCGATTGTATGTTCGCAATATTGTATCACTTTTGGTTTGAAAAGTAAAAGTTTAAAATCATTATCAACGCCAAAAGTACATTGTTTCCACGCAATTTCATAAAAAGGTAGCATTTTATACATTTACCCGCGCAAAAAAAATTAGGTGCAGCCAATACTGTGGTGGGCGGTCCATAGCCACACTCTTTGACACACTCTCCCAGACCTTAAGCCACATATCACAACATGGTTTGCCATATGTTGCGAAAGGTATAGCCGCACGAGCTGTACGCGTGTGTCAAGTCTTGAATATGAACAGGACCCACACCATGCTCACAGGCTACAAATTTTTGTATAACTCGACGTATGGGCGATACATCAGATGATACTAACCAAACTGAAAGTTACACGTACGACCAAAAATGTGGGGTCCATTTGCTTTTGTGAATCATCTGGCCAGATGAAACATCATTGTTCTGGCATCGTTGCCTATATGGAAAAGGCACGTTCTGCTAAACGTGTAAGCGTAGTTAGTGTTTTCGGGAATCCAAAGTTTTAAAAATCTCGGGAAACGGGAAAAAATGAGATACTTCCCGGGATCCCGAGAAATTTCCCGGGAAATTTACAAAGGAAAGAAAACGATACAAACATATATTTAAATTTAAAAAAATTGTATTTTTTCTCCAACAGTCAAATATAACAGTCTCATTGCAGTAATCAAACGTAACACAAAATGTAAAGCAACTTATTTTAACTTCAATTATGTTTGAAATAATTCTTCAAAAAAATTAAAATATTAAGTTTTTCGTCAGAGAGTCTGTTACGTATTTTAGTAACTATATTACAACAGAGTGAAAATACTCTCCCGTTTTCCGTCGTTATTGGTTTAATGGTCCTTAATGCTTTCTACAGTAATTTTAAATTATCAGTTCTTTTAATATATTTTTTTTCGGCAACACTTATTTACTGTACAAACCATAAAACTTAAATACCTTATATCCAGCAGAAAGGTGCGACAAACGACTATGACTACAGGTAATTAGGAATTCAAAAATGCGCGGTGTTTTTAAAATCATAAAAGTTAATAAATTAGAAATGTTTAATTTTAATGATAAAAGTTATTGTTCTAACATACTATTAAACTTTGTGTGAAAATGTGCGAGTAGTAGAAAACGAAAATAAAAGCGAACTATCGAAACGCTGGTTGTGACGGGGAACAGCGGAGAGAGAGTAGGAGCCCGATATTGTTGCGGTCAAGGTGTGCAAAATAAAAAGGCGATTAAATAAAATTAAATAGATTCAATTTATTTGTATGTTAACAAAAAGCGAAGGGATCCGGAGGGAGCAAACGTTCTAAACAGCGATACTTGAAAATAACAAACAAAAATATATAAAAAAAGGGTGAACGCAAGTGATCAGCCTCAAGTGACGAACGAGTGGCTCGCTCAAGCTCCAGTGTCTGGAGAAGCCGCCAGAATCCGGTGGCCGAATTCTATCGCGACACGAAAACAAAAATAATCAAAAATAAAATAATATTGTACAAAACGGGCGAACCCGAATGCGGCAAATTCGCGACCTAAAGCGAAGCGGACAACCCGACCTAACCGATGCCAATCCTTTAAGAGGAAAACACCTCCGACCTGAGTTACTCAGGCACGCGGTGTGGCGAAGGTCGAGGATAGAAGAATGGGTCCGGGACACCTCGTGACGAGGCGGAAGACGAAACGGTCAATACGAATACCTCGATAATCCGGTGATATCAGCAATCCCACCTGAAACAATAAGAAATAGCGATCATGGGCGAAGCTACGCTAATAGGTTAGCGTACGCGGCGCCGGGGCCTTTAAATGAACGGACGACTAAGTCGACACGCGGAAGTATCCACAAAAGGCGATGAGCTCAGGCGAGCAGCACATCCACGATCGATCGACTTGGCCGAGAAGATTGTCTAACGACGACGCCTAAGACGACACGCGGCAAGAGGAGACCACGGTGTTAGCTATCTGACGCAAAGCCCACGTTGAGCGGGTACCAAACCACGAAAGTACAATCTACGACAATGAATGATTCTAATCAAACAGTAACTGCCGAAAAGGCACACGATGACGAGGCTGCTAAGCAGCGATGGCTTGCGACGACGCGTAGTGGGAACGTTCGCCGGTGGAGACTCGATGCGCGTTCGCGTCTCTGCTGCGCGAAATTCCCCCTAAATTAGCGCTCGATTCCGTCTTGGCGGTGCGAACTCTCGATATCGTAGGTGCGTATCGGTGCGGTATCGTAGAGAGATCGCATTTGAGCAAATTGAGACGGCGATAGGCGAAATAAAAGTCATTTGATTTGACCGAATTTTAACGCGCAAACTACGAGCAGAATTTCTAACATACTTGACATACAGTGTAAAAAAAGAGTGTAAAATTACACTACATATCACGTAAAATTATAGTAGAAATGTAAAAGCTAACCAATGAAATCGTTGGTTTTCAAAGCGAAGCAATTTCATTGGTTATCTTTTACACATTTACTGTAATTTGAATAGCATTATTAAGTAAAAAATTATGAAGTAAAAATTTGAATAGCATTATGATGTAATTTTCATTAATAAATGAATTTCTCTAAATGTTTGATTTATTTCCCGGCATTCCAGAAAAAAAATATGCACGTTTCCCGAGATACGGGATACAAAATTCGAAAAATCCCGGAAAAATTTGTCCCGGAATTTCCCGCCCGAAAACACTAGTTGTCAGTTAATCGATTTTTAACCTTGATTATTTATTAATTTTTCACCTATTATTCAATATGCATTTTTTTCTAACTAAATCAGTATCATCGCTTTCAAATCCAGAACTTATATTAACACTATCCATTTTTACGCTACTAACAAACTATTCTTTTTGCAAATCGCGCATTTCCATGCGCGATAAATTATTGAACGATAACGAACGATACCGAAAGTTCGACTGTTGCTAGCTGTCGTTTGGTGTTGTTCAACTTTTTATCGCGCATGAAAACAGACCTTAATTTGTAAAAACAATAGTTTGTTAGTAGCGTAAAAATGGGTGGTGTTAATATAATTTCTGGATTCAAAAACGAAGAAACTGATTTATTTAGATCAAATGTCTTAAAATTTCATTTTCAATAATTATTCAAGCTCCAAATGCCGACAAGTTTACTCATTTCATTATTTAACACAATAGTTAATTATTATTTAGTAAATAATTACGTAGCATCCACGTAATTGCAGTCCAATGTACAAATGAAAAAAGTATACGAGGAATTTCCAATGTACGAACAACATTCAGTGACAAAGTTATTGGCTGGTGTGTAAATAAAATGTTCAAAAAATTTTAGATCAAATTATGAATAATTCACTCAGAAAAAAAATATATTACTTCAAAGAAAAATTTTTTAAAACTAATAAATTTTACCATTTAAATACAAACATAATAAAAAGTTATTTGATTTAAATAAAAAAATTTACTCAATTTTATTCATTTAATATTATTGTATTTGATATTAATTTCCGATAAATAAAATATTTGTTTTAAATACAATCTTTATTTATGGAATGAATATTTTATTTCAAAAATATAAAAGTATAAAATATATGTTTAAAAGAAATTTGAAATAATTTATTTATAATTATTTGCTATTTTCTTAACTAGATTTTTTACTAAATTAATGTTTTTATTTAATTACTTTTATGTACTATAACTTCCATTTATCATCATTAAAATTAAAAAATTTCCTCGTCGCTGGGAATCGAAACCGCGAATCGCGAAGTTAGAAAATCGAACACGTTACTACGGTACCAAAGATACACTTGAATACTGAGTCTTTAGAGAACCTAGACGAAATTTATTATTTGTTCGAAGAATTTTTGTTTCAAAGTAAAAACGTTAACTTAAAATTTGAAATCAGGAAATGTTTTTATTTTTTTTTTTAATTATGATTCGTAGTGTTAATAACGATTTAAGTAACAATTATTAATTAAAAATTTGTGAAGTGAATAACTCATATATTAGATTCAAGTATTTATTTATTTATAATTATAATTTCTTTTCGATCCAAATAAATTATTAAAATCTATCTTAAATAAAAATTTTCATTAATTTTAACTAAAACCAATATATTTAAATTAAATAACTATGCCTTCGAAACAAATAAATTATATGAATTTTTTAATAAACTTTTTTTAAATAAGTTGCAATGCAATCACCCGCGAGGAATTTCTGAGCCTCGCATTTCTGAAAACAAGTTTCCTTACACGGGGCCCTATTTTGACTCCTTACACGTCCAACCCGACAAAATTCCCCCAAAAGCGGCTTAATACTTGAGACCGTCGACGAAGTGAAAAGGTCGCCCCGTCACAATATATATCAGAAGCAGGCATCATATAATACTGAATGATAATTAATGAAGAAAAATTGAAGTTGTGCAATATTTATTTTTCTCAAAAATCCCACAGTCTGTGCAGCGGTGGACTAACGGTCCGAGCGTTGGGCGAGTTTTAACATCCAGCCCCCCAATTGAGTGTAACATTGATTACTGAAGTTTTTGAACAATAATTGTGACCTAAAATGACAATAATTTATAGGTTTGTTGTTTTAAAGGTAAAATTGTGCTGTTAATACTGCTAAAACCGTAATTGTTAAAATTTTCTGTCAATCGGCCTTGTGTATACTCAAAAACTATAGAAGCTTTTCTTATTCTAGTTGGTAATTGAAATCATGTATTTCAGAGTGTATAAACAATATTTGTACAACTTACTACAACCCGTGTTCAACGAAGTTTACATACATTTCGAAAAAATGTCAAACAGTTACATTATAAACATATATAAATTTTTTAAAAATCATACATAAACTGTGTGTATATTAGATTCATATTTCATATGTCCATTTATATGAGTTTGTTAAAGTTCGATTCGATTTATTTGGATCAAAGTAATTTTTGCTATGTTGGGTGATAGAAATAATACAGCGATCTTCAACGCTCAAATGGGGCTATGTGATCTGCCACGAGCCTTTAAGGCAAATTCATTTATCGCAACTCTCGCTTCATACTTTGTGTATTTTGGGTAAAGATTTTTAGTGACTTAATCGTAATACTCAATTAGCTGGAAAATCATTAAGAAATCGCGACACATATTTGTCGAAAATAAGGACAATCGTGGAATTTTACACTGGAATCGTGAAATATGACCCGAAAATCGGTGAAAAAGTAGAAAAATGTATTCACCTTTACATTAAGCGTGTAACGCTTATTCTAAAGCGTTAAGGTGCATTCATTGTTTTTTATTTTTAGCGTTTCTCGCGTGATTTTGGCGAGTATTGCCCGTTTTTCGAGAATTTTTCATCGCTTTTACTTAAAAATTCATCGTGCGATTTCAATTTCGATTATTCTTTTAAGTAAGGGTGCATTCATTGTTTTTTATTTTCAGCGTGATTTTCGTATCACCCGTTTTTCTAAAATTGTTTATCGCTTTTACTTAAAAATTCATCGCGCGATTTCGATTTTGAATAATTTTTTAAGTAAAAGCGATGAAAAATCGAAATCGCGCGATGAATTTTTAAGTAAAAGCGATGAAAAATTCTCGAAAAACGGGCGATACTCGGCAAAATCACGCGAGAAACGCTGAAAATAAAAAACAATGAATGCACCTTAAGGTGCATGGCAACCTGTAACACTACTTCGAAAGTGCTATACGTTACAGCGCAACGTGTAACACTTCATCAAATACGCTGTACGTTACTGGTAACGTTTTTACGATAATTATTGGCGATATCAATGTAATGCTAGAGTGCCAAACTCTGTGCTGAGCACGTTCAGCAGATGAATATTGTACGGTGTTATGTGTACGGTGAGTTTATCAGAGTAAGAGTGCGGATGTTTCTTACATACAAATGTTGAAAGATGTGCGACTCCTGTTAAGCGTATTTCGGGATGCTTGTAAAAAATCAAGACAAACATTGGGCTCCTCATTTTGTTTGTGAACAATGTAAAACCACAAATGATCTACAACATGATCAAATTTTCTGCCAAATCGGCGAATTTACATTTGGGTATGTTTACTTGTAAGACAAAATTTGCTACAGAAGTTCACATTACCAATAGTTCACAATTCGTTACCGACCATTAAATATGATTTTTATATACTATTAGTACATTAAGAATAATTTCTTAGTGTATTAATTTTATTTTATTAATATATTGACAGTACATCATCAATGTTCCAATAATATATTTCGAATATACTTATATTCTTAACCCTACACATATATCGCGATTTTTTTTCACCTTTAAGTATATTGTGGAGTACAATTGGACCCCAAACTTCAAAACACGATTACTAAGGCAGTTTTTTTCGTAAAATGTTTTTTGTTTATTCATTTTGATCGTCTTTTAGTATAGATAAGGAATATGACGAAGCTGAAGCTATTATTTTAATAACGAACAGTATTGAATTGAATTTATATATAAAAAAAGAAATAATAGAAAATTGATATTTTTTTTCTTAATGTCATAACTTCGATAATTTTAATCCGATTTTCGATTTTAAAAAAGTGATTTACAAGGGAGACCTAATTCTATCTGCTATATATCATCAATCTGTCGAACATTGTAAAAAACATAATTATTTTGCAAGCTGAATGCAAACAAATTAGCGAAATATTTAAAAATGCAAATTGACGTTTTTAAAAATATATATAAATTTGAAATCTCACATTTTGATAACATTTTGTTAATTATTTACTAATTACTTAAAAATACTCTTATTTTACTCAAAATATAAAATTATGCTCTTATTTATAATTATGCTCTTTATTCTTTTTCTCCTTCATATACAATAATAAAATAAAATAAAATAAAATAAAATAAAATAAAATAAAATAAAATAAAAACTGAGTCAGGAAAAAACTAAGGTTATGTTGGTGGCCGAACCTAATCCTAGCTTCATCCCGCGTTAGGTAATGTACTATTTTTAAGAATTGTACATTAAGAAATTGCATTTTTAAAAAGATTTGATTTTTATTAACCTCGAGAAAAGAATAACGTTAAACATATTGCGGGGTACATTTGTACCCCAAGATGACTTCAACAGTTTACTATATCAATAATTTAAATCGGAACGCGTTTTCAACGTATAGGAAATGTTATCAAGGGTCCACTCGTAATTATCGTTGGGATCATTGGTTCTATTTTACCGACTGTCAGTTTTTAAAACAGGTTAAATATGCGCTGGGGTCCATTTGGACCCCGCGATATACTTCTACGCTTAATACATTACTTTTATATTATCAATATAACATGAATGTATTTTCATTATATTATCAACACATTGTTGATACTACTATGGTAGTACTGGTAATAATCTACTATGAATACAGTCGACTCTCTGTTGTGTAGAAAATTCGGGACTGAAATTATTCTACATATGGGAGAATTTCTACTTCACAAAGCTTGCAGCTTTGATTACGATTGGCCTTAGAGTAATCAATCACGGCTTGATAGAAAGAAATAAACGACGGAGATCGAAAAAGTTTGATAGCGTGATAGTTATTAATTTTTCGGTTAAATAAATGCACATGCAGTTAAGTTTAAAGTACACAAATATTTTTATTTTTATAGTAAATGGTAAGAAGTTCTAAGAAATTAGTTAATGAAGTGTTTTCTGATTGGTAACATGTTAAATTATTGCTTCATCACACTACTTTGAAACCCAATTTTTTTCTACACGTGAGAGAATCATTTTTCTCGACGGAGATCTCCTCGATGGAGAGTCAACTGCAATAATCTATATCAACTTAATCTTTTTAAACTGAGATTATGTTATTCGATTCATTAGGTCCTAATAAACTACCAACCGAACCTTTATATCATTCGACAAGAATTTCTATTCTAAGAAGAAAATTCTATTCTGTGTATAAAAATTTCCCATGTATTCGCCCAAGAAGATGGCTCAAACGTGGTCGTACTGAAAACCGTCTTTTGGTAATGTAGCACATTTTTATCAGCGTACAAATCGCCAATTGTTTCCTTTGTAGTTTATTAACAGTTATTATATAGTGAAGAGACAATTCTAATAGCGTGAAAATATAAGAAATATAGCATTTTTTTCGCACACTATGAAAGACAATGTGTTGAGAAATGTTGATTAGAGCTCAAAATTTGATTACCATTATCATGATTTTTATTGTTATTATAATTGTTATTAATAATGCATTCAAACAACACCTAAATCATGATAGAATGAATACTTTAAGGGCGTATATTCCTTCTAATAACAAAAAGTATAGGCCATGTACACGGTTTTTTTACGGAACTGTAAAGTTTGACAAAAGGAACGATTGCGAATTTGAATAGTACAAATACTTAATATAATATAAAAATATTTTCATATAAATATATATGTACATGTCTCTTACACAGAATACCCTGCACAGAGTGCACTGATCTGCGGTGAGCAGTATATCTTTGAGTTGAATTATCTAAAATCAAAAACCGAAAAAAAATTATTGAAGAAGAGTGTATTTAGAAGTCTTTGACGTACGTTTTTCTTTAAACAATAATTATTCATATTTTTATTTTCAGAATAAGAATGAAAATTTCTTGCCAAAAATGTGTCTTTTTTTGAAAATCCGCCATTTTGTAACAAATGACATTATTAGCAAAAGTTTAATTATTAGCATTAGTCAAAGACTTCTAAATACATTTTTTTTAATAATATTTTTCGTTTTCTGATTTCAGATAATTCAACTCCAAGGTATTCTGCTTAACGCATATCAGTGCACTCTGTACAGGGTGCAATCAAATACGCTGTGCAAGGGACATGTATATATGTATTTATATGAAAATATATGTATATTATGTTAAGTATATGTACTATTCAAATCCGCAATCGTTTCTTTTGTAAATCTTTACAGTTCAGTAAAAAAAATAAAAAAAAAAAAAAAACGTGAACATGGCCTATTTTTTGGTTATCAGAAGTTATATACGCCCTTAAGAGTTATAATCAAATTTCTCCAACACTCCTTTTTTAACTGAATAATTTTACAGTTTCCTTTTGAATAATCAATATTACATTAAACATGTTTGCAAATACTTTTATTTTTGCTAACAAAATTTTTACGATTAAATGTTCCATTATCGTCTTTAAACAATTAAATATGTCAACTATTCAAATGATCATAACAATACTAAAGCAAGGGAAGGTGATTTACATTTATATGGTGTAGCACAATGTTTTATATATCATTACATGTATACAAACAATTTTTAGCAGAATGGAGCGTAGTGAGAGACATTGACGAGGCGAAGGCGATATTTTTTCGGCCGATTCAAGAGACTTGCAGATAGATTAGAAACAAATTTTACAAATACTTCATTTGTTTTTGTATTTGTAACGGTTCTGAAGTTAATAGTTTTTTTTAAGTATACAGGTTTTAATAAAAGATAAGCCTATGCGTGTTGCATATGTTTAACAGACGCACTAAACGTGTGCCAATTGCAAACAGACAACTGGCAAGCCAAATGTGGCCTATAATTTGTCGAATAACCTCATATATTCTTCCTGAGACTTTCTTTCTGAGTTATAGCCATTCAAATTTAACGTACCTATTTAACGTACCTATTCAACGTATTTACTTTTAAGTACGTTTTCGATCAAATTTTCAGTTTCCAACTTTAGTTAAAAAAAATAAAATAAAATAGACTTTCTAGACAGAAAAGTAATCTTTTTGCAAGTTGGTCTTGTGCAAATAGTTCAAATAATTCAGTTACTTTTTGATGCTTATTCCGGATTGTCCCAAATTGGTCTTGAGAATTTAATTAATTAATAACGGTTATAAGAAAGCTTATACACATCACACAAAGAGAAAACGAAAATTTTATTTTAAAAATATTTCAATACCTGTTTCAGTCACATTTCTTAAAAATTTAGTCAAGCTTATTATTCAACAAAAGACTTAGATATACATATCTCGCGAATTTAATTTCGCCGATTAAATACCATATTTTAAACAAATGTACGTTTCTAAATAACCAATTTTTTTTTAGTATTTAAATTATGAAATTTTAATGCTAATGTCTGCTATGATGTGCAGCTTAATTAACTTTTATTTAATTCCCAACTTTATACGTAAAGAATTTTTCGTTCCAAAGTGAACTCTAGTAGACAAACTGAAAAAAACGTCCAGATGCACTAGCGGGATCCGAACCTTCATTTTCCATTTGCGGAACGAATTATAA
>JABFOV010004568.1:0-13665 GCA_022817685.1 Aradophagus sp. ZL-2020 | reverse complement strand
CTGTTTTTTAAAAAAAAGTAATACTAATAAATTAACAAACAAGAAACAGTTTTTAATATTTTTATAAAATTTTTTATATTATAAATCTAAAAATATTCTCAGCAAAAAAAATTAAAAATTTTATATTTTTAATTTATTTTTTTATATTACAAAAAAAATAAAAAATTTTAATTTTACATTTTTTATTTATAAAATAAAAATCGCAATGATTATTTTTTTTTTATTTATAAAAAAAAAAAAAAAAAAAAAAAAAAAAAAAATTGCCAGATGCAAAAAGTAATTAAAATAATATAATAAGGCAGTTGCATTTACTTTTGTCTATTTGTGAATTTGATTGGTTGATATTTCTGTCTGTTATAAAACAAATTTTTTTTTTTTTTCTTTCATTTCTGAGATGAATGGTAATGCTTTTTTAGGTAAAAACATTTTTCAAGTCCTAAAATTGATATTTATTCACGGTAAAAAATAATTGTATGGATAATACAACGACGTTATCATGTTCTTAGTGTTCTTTATATCATCTTACAGTGGAACAAGTTTTACTTTGGTGGGAGAATTCTATCAAAGCATAAATATCAAGAACAGCAAAGGACCGAAAACAGTGATCTAAAGTCCGTTTGAATATAGCGATCAGAACGTGCTTTTCTATTTAAATTATCTACACAAGTATAAAACTATAATATAACTTATTTCATAACACAGTTTATTAGGTGT
Organism: Aradophagus sp. ZL-2020; assembly: GCA_022817685.1. Classification (NCBI taxonomy): domain Eukaryota; kingdom Metazoa; phylum Arthropoda; class Insecta; order Hymenoptera; family Scelionidae; genus Aradophagus; species Aradophagus sp. ZL-2020. The sequence continues at coordinate 12,951 of JABFOV010004568.1, read as the reverse complement.
TTTTTTTTCTTACTGTATTATTTTTGTCATTACATAGATCACTGAGGATCTTGTCGGATATTATTATGCAAAGTGAAAACTAAGGATTACATTAAAAGATGGGTCAAGTTATTGGATCTTTAAGTGAGCTGGGGTATGTAGTGATTGTCATTTCCTAATTTTAATATTACGTTAATAATATAACTTTTTATTTCAATTCAAAGGAACCGATGTTTTATATTATTTAATAATTAATACTGGAAATGAAAATTAAAAATGAAATTCGGATCTATGTTATACTTTTACAATTTCTTTATTAATAAATTAGGAGAAAGGAAATTATTAAATTTTTATTTTTTTTATTATTAGGGATGGCAAGTCAAGATTCATCGCTTATTTAAAAATTATGTTTTATTATTTTATTTAAAATTTTTTTTTCTTCAATTTTTTTATAAAGTTTAGCGAAGCTGATAATGTTGAGTGATCTAATTACTGTAGTAGACATTATACAATAATTGAGTAATCGACATTTTTTATATTATGCAGTGAAAGTCGCACTTGTATTACACAGTTGAATCGATCACTCATAATATACATCATACTATAATGTCAAACGATGACAAAAAATTAATTGTAATTTATCTTAATTTTACTTAAATAACACGTCGATACAATGATGCTGTTAAAAATTAATTGCATGTAGGTCATACTAGATAATAACAAAAGTTAAATAATCTTGATATAAAAGTAACATTAATTAGAATTTATCACACATAAATTTGAAAGTTTATTCACTTTTATTGAGAAATGTGCTTTTAAATTGTGCTTTTATGTATTATTTTTAAATATTGATTCAAGTTACAAATAAAATAAAAATTTTTTCGGATTCCAACATTAATAATTTTTCTATTTGAATTAACAATTCAACTTACATCAATGAATATAAAGTAGTCTTGTACAGGATTTTTTTTCAGTTAAAATCATACATTAATTACAAAGGAAAAGGAATCTTGTTTGTATATTTCTGCAGCGTGTGCAGAACAATTTCGTAATAGTACTTAGTAATTATACACTCACACAAAATTGATGTATGAATATTTATCGTTATGATTTTTCAATCAAACGAAAGGTGAAAAATCACATTCCACATTTACTTGAAATATGAGGCGAGTTGAAAATAAGGTATACATTATTCGCGTTAATTGATTATTAATTTTTTTGAATAATTATTAAATACAGTTTGCCAATTGAATGAATGTTAGAAAGTCAAGTTAATTTACCAAAGATAATATACAAAATAAATAGCAATTAATAAAAATAGTAAGAATAAAAAATAAAGAAAGAAAATATGAAATCAACTTGTATAAAATTGTGCAAAGATGCGAGCCTGTCAAGGAATCTGTACCTGACAAGGAAAAGTAAAATTTTCATAATTTGAATCTAGTTGACGATTTCCTGTACTACAAAATGTCGTCGAAACCTTCAATTTTTGTCTCAACAAGAACGCAGTTAGAAATAATGCAGGATGCGTCGATTTCAATTATACCTGCTCTTTCAGTATGGCATAATAGCTAAATAATACGTCATTTGCCATACATTCGTCATCGCGATTTGTATAAAATGAATAGTAAACGAAACGAACAATAATAAAGCATGTCATCGTTACAGCATTCAGTCACAATGATTAGAACCAAAATTTTAACATTGTTTCGTTTAGTCAAGTTTCTGTTCAATTCTGTTGCAACGAAACAGCCTGATTACCGGTCTTGCATATTAAGACCGATTATTTGGTTACTTTGATTCAAGATTTCAATTTTCATCCGGGAAATAACATTTACAAACCACTAATTACAGTTTTCCAGTTTACATCACATTCATTACATACGTCAGCAAGAGCATCTTTATTAAACAAAAACAATGATACCTTCGAATATTAGAATTTGTTACAAATTATAAATTGAATCATTTACAAAATAAATGCAAAACAGTTCCTCAAACAATATAAGCTAGTTAAAATAATACAAAAATTAACATTTATCATTACAATAAATCTAAATCAAAAAGTAAAAGATCAAATTAAAAGTTGATGGAACAGTTAAAAATCAAGTTTCGAATTTCAATGCACTTTTTCCTGTTTTAAATTTTTTTCAATAAAACACAACACATTTGAAAATTCATCTACTCTGTAAGCACGCAATTTTGATCAAACTTTAATTAAACTTTTCACCCTATCAACATTTGGTCAAAATGAGGGCGGCTTTTGATAAAATTATTCATAGCATGTTAACAAGATAAAAGGTAATAATTACTTTCAAAATTTTTTAATACATTACTGTATTATTATAACATTGGCATGTACATTTTCTATAATTAAATTGTTCTTTCTTCTTCTGTACATGTTTTACTTTGGTATTTATATGAATTAATTTTTAACTTATTTTTAACTCTGTTTTTTTCAGAATAATAATATATTTACAGCATGTAAATGTATGCAGAATCGTAATTCATTAATTCTTACGTTTGCACAATGCACACCGTCAGCAGCTTTAATTATTAAAATTGCTGTATTAGAAAATTCAAATATACTCTATTTTAACAGATCAACGTAATAACAAGGAATCAGATAGCGGTGCAACGCCCCGTGATCATTCGAGTAGAAATTTTCGTCAGGTTTACGTGGGAACGCTTATTCGAACGGTCGTGAATGCTGGCGGGTACTCACACTCGATCCTGTGCAGAGATGTAACGGATTGGATGTCATATACTCCATCAAACGATCTCATTATATCTCGATGATTACCGAGTCCAGACATTGCCGTGAACGAGAAAGTCCGGTTTGGATTGCAAACCTTTTCTCACTTTTTATTTTTAACACGTTAATCCATTTTCTGCTCGGTGTAAACAAAATTATCAATTTTGATAGACAGTGATCAACCTATATTAACTTCAAGAATAAAACAAGTCAAAAGAAGATAGAGATAGGTTTTTCAATCGAATTTTGAAATACAAAATTATTCTTTTATTAAAACCATTTAAAATAGCAATCAACATAAAACAAATATTGCATCGAGGATAGAAAGTTAATGATTTCGGGCAAGGACGAAGCAAAGCTAAGGCTACTATACTTTTTGTAAGAATTGCAAAGGAAACGTTGTTATGCAATTACAGAATAATCATTTTTATTTTTGCCCTACTTTCTTGTCTTAGGATAATAATAAAAAATAGCTCTAATAGACTTAAACAGTAACATATTTTATGCACAAGTAACGGAAAATAATGTTCACAATGTATTTTGAAATCAGTTTTTTTAAATTTTATATTTTTCTCAGTTTCATTTATTTTCCATCTGCTGGGAACGATTAAGTTTCGATTAAATTTTCGGATCCAATCCAATCATAATTTGAAAATGGTATTCATAAATTCAAATGAATCATATTCGTTCTGCTGAAATTTTACAAGTGTCCCTCTCGTTAAATAAATTTGCCGTTGAATGAAACTTTTAATCATTTTCAGCAGAACACTTTTCACATAGCATTATAGGAGCGAGCGATTATTGGACTGAAACATGTCGGATACTTGATTACGCCGACGAAGAATGCAAATCAAAGGTGCGTTCGTGGTTCGCGCCGTGAATTCGAGACGCCGAGATAACGGCGCACTAGGGACACTTGCGCGAGACGCACCGCGACGAAAGAGGCTACGACAGGTACGGCTGATAATCTACCGCGAACAAAAAGGTGCCGTTGAGTAGTTGATGGAAGGAGAAAAGTACATTGGAGAAAACTGAAGGGCGACGGTCTCCGATGGAGTGCATCGTTTCCCATTCAATAAAGTTGTTCTACGTACACTCAATTAATGGCGAAGAATAGACGCGGTATTTACTTTGCCCGTTAATATTAACAAGGAGGGACTTTTTCGCGTGTTTTCCGGTTTCCAAAGCAATCGGCCGTTAAATCGAATCGACGTTGCAGATAAGAGACGGAACTTTCAAGATCTGGCCATTGTTTCATGGCAGATTTTTTCAACGTCGGCGCTGAAGGTTCTCCAGTTTATGGAAACTGATTGACATCAATTGGATTGTCGAAAAATTAAACTTAAATACGATTTCAACTGATTGTAAACGTTTCTTGATTCATTTCAATTGTATTTGATTGAGTATAATAAGGTTTTTTGACGGTGTCGTGGATTTCCATTGATTTTCATTTAACGTATTACAATTAAAACTGATACTTAAAATATAATTCAATCAGTTTTACTTGTATTTAGCCGTTTCAAATCGTTTGACATTTCAACAGGTTTTTGTTTTTTATCAGCTTTCGCTTAGCGAATGAGAAAAGGAAAATATCGTTGAAAAGTAGTGCATTTGCGAAGTTGAGCGATACCCACATAAACGCGACTTCCGGTCTGGAAATTGCATTCAATCTTAAGCGAAACAAATTGCTTGACTTTTCGACAAATTTTCTATGTGTCGTTAAGAGGTCGCGCGCAGGCAGCGAGCTTAATCGAACACATTGTTTAATCAACGTGAACTTATGACGTTTAGCTTGTATTCACTTTAATTTCAGTTTTCAACTTTCGGAGCACACTTTCGGGCTTAACAAAGTTATGTAGTTGGCGTGGAATAATCTCACAAATATGTCATGAAATAGCTTTTTAAACTAAATTACACCGTTGGTCAAAAAGTTCAACTAATTATATAGATTTCTCAGCCACTTGTGAAAGTTTAAATGAATCGATACATCACAAAAGAGTGCCGGCAGGCTGCCTATTTCTCGCGATTCAATCACTGTTTTATTTCACTTTGAGAATCTTTGTTCGCAGGGAACCGAAACAAGTGGTCGAACTAACGATCAACGGCGAATCCTACAAAGGTATGAAACGAAATACGTTAATTTCTCTCATTTATAAATAATTGTTAATGCAAGTTTTAACATGATTATCATTTTGCTTTTTATTTTATTTTTTCAACAGTATCACCAGACATTCCACCTGGAACATCTCTCAATGTTTTTATACGAGAGCACTTGAATTTAAAAGGAACCAAAGCCTCTTGCCTCGAAGGAGGATGTGGAGCCTGTATTGTGGCAGCGAAACGAAATGGTTCGACGATGGCGGTTAATTCTTGTTTGGTGCCGATTTTCATCTGTGATGGGTAATGTTGAAATGCTTATGAAACTTGATAGAAGTACCAATTAAGATTATTAAATATACTTTCAGAGTGTAAAAGCATTAGCATACCATCAAATAATATTAATGCGTTTATAATACCATTAATTTTATTCACACTTATACATATGTCTCATAAAAAAAAATAATATTTAGATCATAGTTCTTTAGACAATAGTTTGAAATTCTTTTCACTAAATTTTCAAAAATAACATATGTACTTATGAAATGAAAATGTTCAAATATTTATCTTCTCCGCAAAATGAGTGGAGCATCGTGCATGTAATCACTGAAAGTTATCCATGCTTTTTAATACTTTATACACTATCCACATAAACGAAATGATTTACTTTCAATTAAGTTAACGCTATAAAATGAGATAGGACAGATTTTCTGCAAGCAGAATATATAAATTTACCAGAGCAGGATTGACATTAAAATAAATTGTTTATGAACGTTAGATGGATTGAAAAAAAAGAGAGGAAAAAAGGGGAAAACATACAGCGGGAAACGAAGCCTCTCGGCTTGTGGTCATTTGCGGTCACTTGTATAACGACTTTTGTCTACTCACATCCATAATAACCATGTGAAAAGAGAAACAAAAGTTGAAAAAATATTTTTATAATGATTACTGCATTTCACTGGCCGAAATATTCACACTCAAGTTTATCCGCACTCAAACTGTCCTATCTCCTATCGTCCTATATGATCTCGTATCACAAACTTCTCATTGTATTTTATTATTATTTTTATTATTATTATAATTTTTTTTATTGCCATCATTTACAGTTTAGTAACATGAAAACTGTAAATGATGGCAATAAAAAAAAAATGGCCAGTTTAGTAACACAACATAAGGATTTCTGTGATCCTGGATAATATAAACAGGGGTTTGTCTTGCCTTCTTAATTAACATTATTTTTATAATGAATTCAGCTTGACTGAAATGGTAGAGAAAAAACATCTGTATTAAAATTGCACGAAAAAGTCGGAGTAATAATTAAGCAGGAAAAAAGAGAACATTTTTCAAAGTAAAAAATGTCATCGCAAAGCATTTCTAGAAATTACCATGAACTAACACAAATTAACGCAGACGAACTATTTCTTCTTTTTCTTTTTTGTTTTTCATTGAAATATTATTATTTCGACATGATTACTCCTTATAGTACCAAAAAATTGTGGAAATTGGAAATCGTCGAATCAGAAACGTGGCAGTATATTTTGAAAAATATAATAATCGATTTCACTTTTGTAATAGGTGGGATATTAAGACCATAGAAGGCATAGGCAACAAAACGAATGGCTACCATCCGATTCAAGCTACACTGGCGGAAATGAACGGTTCGCAATGCGGATATTGCTCGCCTGGAATGGTTATGAATCTATATAGGTGAGCAGAGATTGAAGCGGGCTTTGCAGATTTTCTCAATCTCTTCTAAGCGATAAAGTTTCAGACTCACACAGAACAAACGCCATTGCTAATTATGTTTGGATGCTGAAATTCATCGCGCGCACGTCAAAAGTATAATCAAGCGGATAAACTTGCCCGAGAGGGAATTTTTAAGATTCGTAATCATGCTTTAATCAAACGCTCTTGATCATCGTAAATATTGCTATTCATTTGCAACGAACAGGTGCGAACGAGTAGTGTAAACATGAATTCTCTAAGTGAAATAAAATTAACAAAGAAGTTGAACAATTTTTAATTATTTCAGCGAACAAACCAAATGCACTCTATCTCATTCTTGACTTTATACATTTGAACGTAAAATGACTCAAGGGGAATGTCACGTCGTGGCAAACAGTTCGTCGAAACTTTTAAACCAATAAATTTTAACGTTTATATTAAATTCCATAAGCTCTGCTTGTTACGGTTAAACAACAATTTAACAATTGGACATTTTTATTCAATGTTTTTGTATACATTCATGGTAATACATATATTAAATCAGCAAGTAATTTAATTAAATGGTTTTCACCGTACAAATCCAATAAAAATTTATTTGAAAAATGATAAATTTTACATATTTTAAGGATACCAGAGCACCTTATTTTATTTTAATAAAATTTGGTATAACATGTGTGTGTGGAATTAATATAATAATTGGAAGATGAATGTTTTAGATTATGATAAAGGTGAAATAATTATTTTAATTCTTTCTTTAGTCTTTTAGAGAGTGGAGAGAAATCTATGAAGGAAATTGAGAACTCAATTGGCAGCAATCTTTGCCGGTGCACAGGATATAGGCCGATTTTAGATACATTTAAGAGCTTCGCTTCAGATGCTGAACCAACTCAGAAAAAAAAGATTCAAGACATTGAGGTAAAGGAGTTATTTAAATAATTGAGAATGGAATTGACATTTTAATAATGAGTATTTCATCGTAGAATAAATATTTTATTTTGGAAAAAAATTGATAAGAAAATTGACATTTGATTTCTTAGGAATTATACAAAATGAAAGCATGTCCAAAATCAGGTAAACCTTGCACGAATCAATGTAAAAGTGAACAGAATGCGATAGCACCGGCACCAGTTCGGATGGAATTGGAAGACGCTTACTTCGAGAAAGTCATGACGGTTGACAGCTTGTTTGCTCTATTTTCCAGCCGCAAGGACGACACTTACGTATTAAATGGTGGAAATACCGCTCACGGTAGGCGAGACACCAAATTGTATTGGTATAAATGAAATATTGATCTGCGATTTTATATGTGAATGTTACTAAAATTTAACTATCTAATTCTGACAGTTTGTGTGAGTGACAACATGATTGTGATATTTATGAATTTGTTCATATGTTATACAATTGTTCAAAAGTGGTAAATTTCATAATTTTATAATAAATAATAATATTGTTTTATAGTAAATTTTTACTGGAAAAAGTACAGACAATATTCTTTATTCTGCTATAAATTTGTTGTAATAACATTTATTGTATCTAGTTTAGTAGCTACTATATTCGTGTTATTTAGTATAAATTCTTTTATGCCGTAGGTGTATACCGTCTTGAAAAACCGAAACTTTATGTGGACATAAACGACATTCCTGATTTACATCGTGTGGAAAAGAATGAAAAGGGACTGACTCTTGGTGGCAATGTAACCCTTACGAATGCAATGAAGACCTTTGAGATGTACTCTGTGGATCCTGGTTTTGAATATCTACGTCATTTAACTAGTCATATTGATTTAGTAGCTAGCGTACCAGTTCGAAATGTTGGTATTCTTTCTTTGCACGCTTTTTGTTAATTTAATCTAAATTTAGAAGGAACTTTTTTTCTTTTCTTATCAAAATAATTTTAATTTTGTTATTCAATAATGACGGTATCTTATTCAAAATTATTAACAATGTTACATTTTTATTAAAACTAGTTTACTAATTATTAAATAACAAAAAATAAAATTACAAAATAATACAGAGTTTGTGTGCCGACACCAAATTAATTTATTAATGGCACCGTTTGATAAAACTTCATTGGTAATTTGCTAATATTGGTTCGGTATCGAACCAGTAATGGAAACTATCAGATATAATTTAATTTTCACAATACAGAACCAACACAAGCTGTGAACCATCAACGCTAGTTCACAACTCGTGACATTCGTCGCAGTTTACTCATTCATTACGTGAATTACAAGTGTTGATTTAAAGCAGGACTAATGTAATTATAAATGATGCTGATGTCATCGTTTTTCAGTCAAATTGGGGATGAAAAAGTAAAAAGTCGCAACGAACTCAAAGTTAGTAAAATATAAACGTCATGTCTTGAAAACTTGACTATTTAAACTTCATGCAAAATTATGGATATACTTTATGATAATGAAATTGTCTGACAAACTAGTGGACAATTTTTAGAATATTTTAAAACAAAAATTATAAGAAAATTTGTTTCAAATTATTAGCATAATTTGAATTGTTGTTAAAAAAATATAAGAATATTAGCATTAATAGTGAAAAATTAATAATAAAATTTTCTTGTTGATGTATATTGCCATTTGATCCTGCGACTGGTGACAAACGACCGTCGTTGTAAAACTTTCTCGCGAGTTTTCATTACTAAAGCGTTGACCTTTGTTGTTTTGATGCCCAAACACAATTTACGTTCCTCTTGTGATTTGTTTGCGGGGAAGAGGTCGGCAATTCTCAAAGGTCAATTGCATTATTCATGGCATTCAATTTGCTTTATTAAAAATTTAATGATTCACTGTGAAATTGAAATATTTCTTTTCGTTTCAGCCGAGAAAATGCGGCAAATAAGTTGCTAAGACACTTCCGTGACTCATTTATAAAACCACGCTCCTTCAGATTTTCCAGTGCTCTTAAAAGTGTCTACTTGACGCATGCAGAATCTTCTTTCGCGTATAAAAATTGTCAAGGTTTGTCAGACAAATTCAAAGTGCATCCTGCACATTCTGCATACGTTGAAAAGATATTGATAAATATTCGTAAACATTTCTTTTATAATTTATACATGCTTCTACAATTTCAAGATAAGATGAAATATCAGTTTTTGATAATCTACAAGATGCATTCGAAGTACTTTTGTTTTATCAATTTCAGAACTATTTCAAAGGTTTTTTTTTCTAGACAAATTGTGGGAAAATGTGCGAGATTTCAGAAAATTCTAGAAACAAAAATTGTTATCATTATGCTACGTTTTATGATTTTTGTGATTTTTATAAACAAGAAAGTAAAGAAACATGTTAGCCATAATTTAAATGTTAAAAAAAAAATTTCGGGTGTTTTCTTCGCGATTTTTATACAATTAAGTAAAGAATGTTAATTTTATAATTGAAAGTAATAGTTCGTTCAGTCAAGAATGTGAATAAAAGTAAACTTATTTATCTTTTGAGTCAGAAGCTACAGTTTTAAATACGAACTCTGAACTCTGTTGGCACGGCTCGCGTATAAAAGATGAAGCGTCAAATTTGCACGATAATTTGCGCGAAAGAAAATAATTGCTACTTCATCGAAGCTGGCATTATAATCATAGTCTGGAATATCATTAATCCGTGAAATAAGGCCGGCACGTGCACATATTTCCTGCTCTTTGACCACTCATAGCTTGCGATTGATGTTTTTTTAGATAGGCACCATCGCCGGAAATCTAATGATTAAACATCAGCACCGCGAATTCCCGTCGGACATATTTCTCATCTTAGAAACCGCCGGGGCGCAAATACACATTCGTACGTAAAACATCTCTTCGCATTACTCGGCTCGCTTTTACAAAGAAATACAATTACTAAATACGCTATGAATAATTTACAAGCTTTAATATGTTGCTTGTATGTAGAAAAAGACTTGATGTTTCAAGTATTTCAACTCGCCTGTATGACTTGATGCACGACTACGATAGAAAGATTGGTTTGCTATTCATTTGCAAAAGTAATTGTCCATTTGAATTACGAAACTAAAAGTCTAGTCACAATGTGTTAAAGTTAATTAGTAAGACGTAACAATTATTCATATTACTGTTTCATAGTAAATTCCTATGACTTGTGTAATATCGATTATTTGGTAGATTATAGAAATTCATTGTGAAAATTCCATAATAAGTGGGTTTAGATTTTATATAGGAGAATAATTGGAAAAATGCAATGCCTGAAATTCTCTACATTTCGTTTTATTTTGTATTAAGCTTTAATATTATAAAATGTATAAAATAAGGTTAAAATTATGACAATCAAGTGAGAGATATTTATTATTTTTTAAATTGTTTTTCTATCTACAATTATAATTTTATAAAACTTTCAAAATGTCGACGTTACTCTGTCCATGAGAATTTATTACAAAATATTTATAATGAACTTTTATGTTTTAAAATTTAATTTTAAATAGGGAAGTGATGCACGAGTCAAATTTACGACTGTCATTACCACAATTTTCACAAGGACTTTATGTTACAGTGGAAACTCCTGCAAAAAAAGTCAGCATGACTATGTTGGATTTCTTGAAGATCGAAATGAAGCACAAACTTATATACAGTGTAGTACTCCCGCCAATAAGCAACGATTATGAATTTCGGTCCTATAAGGTATAACTTATTAAAATAAAATTGTTATTAACTTATCATTCAATTAAATTATTACATTTTTAATACTAAATTGAACTATAAATTTGAAGATTAATTGAAAATGATATTTTCAGGTAATGCCTAGAGCACAAAATGCACATGCTCACGTAAACGCAGGATTTTTGTTCAAACTGGATAGATCGGGTAAAGTTTTAGAGGAACCCAATATTATTTTTGGTGGAATCAGACCAGATTTTGTGAGTTGATTTTTATAAGTAAAGTTATATTTTTTTTAATATAATTTAATTTCCATATTTATAATTCCTTTTTTTCCCTCAGTCTCTCACGAAATAATGTATTCTATCTAATACGCAACTAACTTTTCTAAATATACAAAACATTATAAATAATCTATGTAAAAAATAAGCATTAAAAAGGAAGGATATATTTCTGTTCATAGACACATGCAATTAAAACCGAAAAATTCGTTCAAGGCAAATCCATTTTAGACGCAAGTGTTTTCAAGAAGGCTTTAATGGTTTTAGAAGAAGAATTAAACCCAGACCACAAACTACCGGATTATTCTCCGCAATTTCGTAAAAAATTGGCGTGTGGATTATTTTATAAGGTAAGATTAAAAGAACAAAAATTATGCTTCCCTCATATTCCTTCCTCTTTCAAACTAATGATAAAATAAGCGCGCGAGTAAAAAATTCATGTCTTTTATGAATGTTTCAAAAATGAAAAAGTTATCTCTTAGTTTGTGCTGAGTATCAAACCGGAGAATCTGGATGCGCGTCTACGAAGTGGCAGCACAATATTGGAGCGGGGTCTTTCTTCTGGAAAGCAAGATTACGACACTGACAGGAACGTTTGGCCAGTTAACAAGCCTGTACCGAAGTTGGAATCCATTTATCAGACATCCGGCGAAGGACAATACGTCAACGACATCCCGCTGCGGAGCAACGAAGTATTTTGCGCCTTTGTACTCTCTGATAATCATAAAGGCAAAATCGAGAGTATAGACGCCACCGAAGCACTAGTACGTCTGTAATTACTGGCATACCTTGACTCCCAGGTCATAACATACAATTATTTGATAATCACATACGTACAATACACATATCGTTTTAAAAATCCTCAGGCGATCATTACAATGAATGATTCTTAATTCATTCATATAACATGGATACGTTTATGTAATTTATTAATGTTCAATTGATATACGTAATGCTATAAATGACGATTTAAACTTCAGCGATAATTAGAAAGAACTCTTAAACTTACTTATATCTAGTTTACTTTAAAATCAACATTATACATTTAGAAAATCTTTTCTTTTTATTTATTACAAAAAAGTTTTGATCATTACACAATTTTTAAATAGAAGAAAAGATATGAATACGTAAATGTATGTATCTTTTGGTATATGTCTTTAAATCTATCGTATATCTTGAAATAGTTTTTAAATAAGCGAAAATCAAGTTTGCAATGAAACTAAATTGATCAACAAAATAATACACAGCAGTTTAACATCGCAAATGATAATATTAAAATACGAAAAACGTTCCTTTATTCGCTTGAATGCACACGCATATTACGAAAGGTGAGTCCATTCACCACGCTTCTTTCATATTACAGGAAATGAAAGGAGTAGTGGCATTTTACACAGCTAAAGACATTCCCGGGCAAAATGCATTCATTTCCTCTGCAAATCAGCAAATATTGTTAAATGAAGATGAGTTGGTAAGAAAATTATTTCTTTCGCCGGGTGTATTCGTTCTCTC
>JABFOV010004567.1:0-13665 GCA_022817685.1 Aradophagus sp. ZL-2020 | reverse complement strand
TAGTGTTGGGACTTTCTTTGAGCGTGCTTGAAATTTTAAACAGCCCGCTCAAGAAAAGTACTAACATTGCTGGGAAATTACATTGGCACATGTGATATGCATTCAAAATTCAATCAGTGATTGTATTTTATGAAATCTCATTTTTCTCAGTGTACAAAACTAAAAAATAAAACACCTTGTTTAAGTAGGGAAAAAATTTTGAGAAAATAACTGATTTGCTATATTTTATCAAAACACGTGATTGCTTATCTAAATACAAGTTTAATGTTACGTTTGTGACATTGAAGCATTGTGTATTTTCAAATTCCATATCCATATATATGAATTGAAATCAAAATAATAACGCCGCTTTTTTGAATAATTGATCCAACACTTTGTTTCAGTCTCCAATCACGTGGACACCCCCACGCATGACTTGAAGAATATGGGTCAACGATTGCCATTTTTCGCCACAGGGGCCGCCACTGAATTCGTTCGATCTTGATTGGATGTCGACAAACGTCTGTCGTCGGACAAAGAAAATGACTCGCGTTTCCACAGCGGCGGCGATTTCCATCGCGACGTAACGCCCGGTGACTCGCTCACGCATTTCGTTATTCTCATCAAGATGCGATCTCTTGTTATGCGAATCGTTGCTCCCGCCTTTGAGAATCGGAACAACGTGTGCGTAACCGACGTCGGATTGACTGGGACGTGAACGCGGCTCGCGCGTGTCGTAACACCGTAATCTTGGCGCACGCGTTTTCATTCTATTCAAAAGGCGCAGAGACAAGGAAAACAAATATAGAAATGACAAAGAATACCAAGTGATTATGAGTTGAGCAAATTTCGGTGCTCCGTCTTTCAAGCGATGCGAAGACAGTAGAGTTACAGAACAGATAAGCGATAGGATTCCAACCCGAATCAACCGTATGTTTAGTGTCCCCGAGACAATACCGGCGTGGTATCGAGTAGCAAAAGCATCGAATAAGTTGTCTTTGTTTGCATCATTGGTTCAATCGTGTTTCAACAATATTTAATTATATTATGGGATAAAATTAATGGATGTTAAATATAAAATGTACAGAAAGTTCAATGCAAACTCAAGTGTCTCATTTTGAGACGTTCTTTTTAATCTGTCTTCATCATTAGAAATGACTTGCAATGAGACACTTGTTCTTCAGTGTTTACAACATTGAACTGAAAACAATTTTCTCGATGAAAAATCAAAATTACAGCTTAAATTTGTTTGATAAATTTATATTTTTATGAAATTGGAAAAAGACGTTATAAACTTCCTTCATATCAATTCAAAAGTATTTCAATGTTCTATTTATAAATGACAATGCTAATATTTTGTAAAAAGATCCTTTAAGTGCATTTCAACAAAGTTAACAAATGCTTATTATTTATTATTACCTACTCTCAACTTTTAAGAACCAACGTTACGTTGAGACGAGAAGAACTTTTGATATTATTTATTCCTTGTTTCGCGCCAGAGCAGACTTATTCGATCTTTTGCAAAATAATTCTTATACTCTTTCTTCCATGATTTTTAAAATAGTGGTAAGCAACAGTAGTAGTACAAGGTGTTCGGTCAGCATGGCCCCATAAAAGTGATGAATGCGCGTAAGACGTAGACGCGATAGACATTGTTTGACCAAGGTGGCTATCACTTACCCAACTGTTTCGAGGCATACTGCTCCAGCAAGCGCGTCCTTTTCTTCTCGTAACCCTTCTGCGTTATGTCTCCTGGAAAACAAAAGAAACGGAGGATGAAAGGTGGGTTCCATGAAACATACATGAAAAGGCAACTTGTTGTCAGGCCGTCTTTCATGAAAATTCGTTGATAATTTAACAATCGAAATGGAACTTGGGTATTCAACTTTTCCGCAATTCAAGAGGTATTTTCATTCTGCAATTAATTTGGCGACGGGGGATAAGGGGGATGTTACATAATTCATAAAGGAAGCTCGCCAGGTGCGGCCGTCATGGCCGGGCTTATGCGCGTGTTAACGGTCGGAACTGTACCGAGAAAAATGACGTATTGAATAATGCCGGAGTATTTTGTAGTGGAAATAAAGTTACAACGCTCGCTGATTTTGAACCTTCCTCTTTTTAATTGATAATCATTAGCACAGATCCAACCGCCGATTCAAATAATAGATTTATTGTAGAAGATAACGCTAGTCAAAGTTTATAACTCGTTAAAAAAGGTTTATTTAGAGGAGTTTCCGGTATACGAAAGATAAAGCTTTTCAAATACATTTGTAAACGAAAGGAATTATTTCTTACAAGGTGAAGTGGTGGATTACATTAATTTCTGCTGATCAAGTTGTAATTAATTTCAGTAGAAATTCATAATTTTTTAACTGGACTTCATTTTAATGCATAGAAAATCAAACTCATTTAGTACTGATAAATCAGTAGTTTCCATTTTTCCAAGGAGTTCACAGAAATTTAATTTGTAACACATTCAATGACATTGATGTTAATTATGTGAATATGAAAAAATTATATAGCTTGAAAATCTGTATCACTTTCGCCAAGTTTCATATTGAATATTTCAATTTTGACATGACTGTATTGAACTGAATGATCAGTACAATTACAGCGAATTGTAATTGAATGACAATTTAAAAAAAAAAATCATCTTTTAAATTTCAATAGTTTTGATTTCGTGATGAAACTACTTTAGTCTATAATCACGATTTCAAATTGAAAACTGTAGCTAACGTACTGCAAGGTCGACGTCTTCTCAGTGAAGTATACTTCCTCGCGATGTATACTGGCTGGCCTTTAGCTTTAAATCGTCTCAAATGAGATCTCCTTCTGATTGAATTTCTTTTGGGTCTCGCACTACTTCTTTGCTCATCCATCAAGAGGACCACCAATTCCTCCGACTCACTATCCGTTGAAGTGGAATATTTTAGCTGACTGGATTGGGCCTTCGCCTCGGCTAGGTAACTTAAAAACTGACTGCTGGCAAAGTAATTACCATACTTTTTCGCTCTCGCCTTGGAATAGATCTTGTCCTCGTTAAAGTCGCTGATCTTTGGCGCTCTATCTAGACTGGAATTGACACTGGAATACGCTAGAGAAGTTGACGACGAGTTTATCTGACTGGCCCTGGATCTCTTTTCAAAATCACCAGACAATAATAGCTTATGGTCGTCAAATTGGTCAGACAAGTTGCTGAAAGACGATTCAGAATCAATAGTTTCTTTGGGATCCTTCGACGAATATCTGATTTCGCGCCAAACGTGGTCCTGCCTGTTACTTGTATGACGTTTCTCCGGAGGAACAAACACAACCGTGTTGTCTTTCGATCCATCCAGGTAATTTTTGATGTCCGGTATCGGTTTGGTACCAGTAGCAAATGCTGATCTTTTCCTCCGGCCGCGTCGGAATAGTCCGTTTCGGGATGTAGCAGCAGTGGCAACTGATTTCAAGTCAGTCGTGAGTCTAGAGAAAGATAGAGATAAGTTGAATCCACTGATTTTCTGGTCTTCGTCATCTTCTTTCGCAGTGACGCACTTTTCCGGGGCAGAAACAGTACGTGATACTGTGGTTCTTTTGGACTGGTCTTCCTTAGACGAACCCGGGATCAAGTTACCAACCTCAGGTACAGCAAGATCCCGCCATACTCGGCCCAATGTAACACTGACGCTACAATGAACTGGTGAACCATCGTAACGATCATTGTCTTCATCTAAATTCTTTTCATTATCTTCTTGAACCGGTTGTATCTGCCGGGACTTAGACAGAACCGGTGATTTGTCAGGAATGACTAGAACAGATCCCTCGCGGTTGGTTTTAAGCTTCGAAGATACCAAGAAAGTACTCTTCATTCGTCGGTTATCATAATCGAGACTATTCTGGCACCTTGACGAGCTTAAGGAGTCGGCTTGGGGATACTCCAAACCGTGCAACCATTTATCATAAGCGATGCTCGCAGATGACGAGTCGAGCTTCTGTCTGTCCTCGTCGTCATCGTTGAATCTATCGCCGCGCTTTTGAATCGAACCATCGTCGCCTTCTTTGGAGCTGATGAAAATTGTAGCACCGCCCACGCGAGGATTGCGCTCCTCCAACCGCGAATCCGCGGCTTCGCTAAGTTTTTGCAGCCGGTTGCGTCTCTTGCCTCGGTCCAAGTAGCTCTTTCTGATGGAAATTCGCTTAAAAGACTCGCTGCGCTCGAAAGAAGGCTCGTCGCGATCTTTCTTGCGACCGACGAGCCTCCGCAGGTTATCGAACGAGAGGACTCTCATGAGTCTCGTCCCGGTTCAAGTCGAGCGAAGTTGTTTCACTTTGGCGATCATCAATCGCTTGAAATTACGGTTGAGCGGCCATTTTTCATCAAGCAATCAACCAGGCATCCAGCCCTCTCGGCCTTCTTCCACTTTTCCCACATAACTCGAGCAGACGCCACCTTGCCCGACCTCTCCCTCCCCTGCCCTCTCCTGCTCTCCGTCAGTTACTAGTCCCTCGATACACACATCCCTAAACGCACAAATCTCGCCGCCTCAGATCACCAAGCAAAGTAACGGCACGAAACATTTCATTGGCCATGAATTCGCAGTCGAACTACCAATGGAACCAACGATGATCCGCACCAGGAAAACACCACCGATGGAATCTCTTATCCTACGATCTCTATTCCAATTTGAGTAGCTCCGTTCCAACGCCACGCACGCCGCAGTTACGCTTCTCCCCTCGGCCAACTTCGGTACCGAACGGTTCCTCGGCAACTAGACACCGAGCGTGCTCTTTGGTACCACAAGCGCTACCGGAGAACGCGGCTTGAGCGACTGCATCTCGTTGCACCTCGGTCCGCACACAGCGCGCGGGACGCGAAGAAGGCGGCCTCAGGCAAATAAAAGTCGTGACACGGGAGTAAAGGAGTTCTCGGCAGGAGTGGTGGCATGCCGTCCGTCCACTCTCGCCGAGCTCCGTTCAGCATCCCACTCTCGCTCTCCTGCTCTCCTCCCCTCCAGGCCCCTGGCCGTGCCTCTCGCTTTCCACGGCGCGATGGAATTTCGCTAAAATGACATTCAAACCGACTCGCCACGCTAAACGATCCTTCCGCGTTTTCCTCCTGGCCAACGCCTCGAATCCCATGAGAAAACGCCGCGATTTTCCAGCGAAAATCCCCGACTTCGGTGAGATCAGCGTCCGACCTCCGCCCATGCTGCTTCTTCCGTTATACCAGCCTATACAGATCCACGTAGATGATCGATGCGCGAAATTTCATTCAAATCTCGGCGTTTTTATCATTTCAATTTCAGCTGATGCATTTTGAGTTGAGAGTGAAAACAATTGAGACTCTCCCTAGAGGTATGTTTATTGTTTTCTACATGCAATTGTTACTAATCCTGAACTTTTCTAAAGCCAATCATTATAATAATTATTACAAATCATTTTTGTTGTATCAATCAATGCAATAGTTATGTTGATTCCTCTTTGTGCGAATTAAATTGCTCTGCAGTCTTAGATTTGGAGAAACTGGTCAGGTAGAAAAGACGTATTGGATATTTCATTACAAGGCAGCAGCTTTGACGATCGAATTTTTCAATTGATTCCCCGCGTCCGGCCCTATGCTAATGCGATTTTAATGTAAACTCCTGGCCTAGGCACGATAGAGAGGCCATTATTTGCGCTGCTTGAGAGCACCGTCGACACGTACGCGGCACACAGACGCGCCCCGACAATGCCCATGAAGCCAAGGTAACTCGAGGACGTTTACTCCCGAAACACGTGACCTTCGCATTAATACATCTCCGCTCGCCCTCATCGCTTGTGCCTTGCCGTTTCGGTGATGTACGTGGCAACGTATGATTTGTTGCTTATTGATAAAGAAAAAAATAACAATAAAAGAAAAAAGACGAGCTTCATTCTGGAAGTTGTTGAAAATAACTGCGATCCCGATCTCAAACGCGGCGCGTTCCATGTTAGTACCCGCCATATGTCGCAATAAAGCAACAAATTGCTCGCAGAAAGTCCCGGCAATTATGGGCGGCGACTTTACAAACTTGACATATTAATGAATTTAAAATTCGAACAATTTTAACTCGCTGGAAAATGAGATATTTTTTGAGAAATTGGAGATTTTAACGAGGAGGAAAAATGAGTTACTTTAATTTTTTTTATACAAAATTTGAGGGTTGCTGGTTGAGGTTAAAATTTGTTTTGGTAAAATATTAGGCTGTAATTAAAAGTGAATATCATTGAAAGTAGAATTAAGAAAATAATATGTATGTCAAGTTTATCACAAGGAAATATCCACATAATTTGAAGTTTTTTAAAATTTTGTTATTGTTGTTTAAATTTTTCAAAAGTTCAAATCACGTGGATATTTCCACACGGAAAACTTCATGTTTATGTAAATATTTTCTAAAATGTCAAACCCCAATTTTAATTTTTGAAAAAAAAAAAAAAAAAAAAAAAAAAAACATCTCATGCATTTTCAATTCGTTACGAAAGAACGCTGTAAATTTACTACACATCTGCAATTTATAGCTGCAACTTTTAATTCAATTCTTAACAATTCAGTTGTGAGTAATTGCTCGTAAACTTGCCAGCTTCGAATATTCTTAGCCCGATAAAATCACTTTGTTTTCATTAAAGGATAAAAGTTGGCCGGACGATTATATAAAACCGTTTTTCAAAGACTTCTTGCTTCCGTTGTCAAAGTCTGCCGAGATCCTGATTGAAAAGTGATATAACTATGCTCAATAGAGCAAGGTGTTTGCGCACAAAAAAACACGCACACAATACATTTCTTAACTCGAGTGAATATATTTACGTCGCGTAACTTGACACGTTGCTTAAGATGTAAATAAGTGGGATGGCTGCCTTAAAGAGAAATATTAAGTATCTAAGCGTGTGAAATCATTTACGCCGGTTATCAAGTTTACACTTTTGAAATAAGAGTAAAATCACGTTGTATACTTTATACGTCTTTGGAACGTGCGCCAACTTTCATTCTTTTCTCGTTTTAATTAATAACTAAACGAACGAGTGAAATGTTATTCATTAGATGAATGGTCTAGTTAGTAACAGAGACATCATATTGAACGATTGTGCAAAATTTGATGCGAAAGAAGTTTCAAACGAATTCGAACTTGGCAAAATTTCGAGGGAAATTCATTATCACTTTGTCTGTAATTAGCCAAAAAACTACAAAAAAGCACAAAATCATCTGAAGAATTATCTTTTGCTTTATTCAACATTTTTCGGTAATATTTGTATAAAAAATGTACGACAAGCGAAAAACAAAATTGTATTTTGTCAAGTTCGAATTTCGTTGGTAAAAAACGTTTGGAACTTTAGTCACATAAAATTTGTGTGTACGTGAAGTTTTCCATGTGGAAATATGGCCCACGATTTAAACATCTGAAAATTTTGAATTAATTTGTTGTATGTTTTAAAAACAAATTTCAAGTAAACGTATATGCTTCAAATTTGAAGTAAAAACATTTACTTAAAATTTTTCAAAAATTAAATATTTAAATAAAACGTTTGAATATTTTCACGTGGAAAACTTTACTTTCGCGAAATTGTAACAATTATTCGTTGCATTGCAAACGAATAAAAGCAGTCAATTTTGGCTGAGATTAAAGAGCGTGATTGAAGGCGCGTTTTCATTACCGTTGTCACTATGTGCATATTGCATTCGAGTTGATCTCCTGCGGATTCAACGAATATTTTGATGATTCATTCGTATGGCACAAGTGCTGATACACTTTGCTGACGTAATAACCGGTAGAATAGTTTTGGAAAAAAAAAGTTATTGTCGAAAGTGACTTGGAAAGGCGATTGGAATTGTTTTACGACTTGATAAATTTATTACTATGAGCTGGCGAAGACTTGAGATTATTGTTGAGTAATTAAGTTATTTGTACAGTAGAACATTGAGTGCTACTGTAAAAAAGGACCTTGGTTGTAAATCTTTTGTTTTCTTGCTTTATTAATTAAAGAACTTTATTCGGTCGTATCAACGGATCGTAAATCTAATGAGAAATAGGAGTGGATAAAGACAATGAAAATAAAAGTGATCACGTCGAAATGTATGTTACTTTCAAGAATTTTTTGTTAACTTTTGTTTTTACAAATTAAGGAAATTGTGCTTACAATTTTCAACATTGTAGATTTTTGAAGATTGGGAACAGTTTTGTGGACAAGTTTTTTTTGGTTTTGCAATAAATTCATATTGAAAACAATTATGGTTCATTAAACATTCAAATTAAAGTTCAACAATTTTTCAATTCATTTGAAAATAAGATATTTTATGTTTTCATTGTTTTTATATGTTAGAAAGTTTATTTTTGAGGTTCCAAATTAATTGATGTTCGATCTTGTAAAAAATGTTGCAAACTTTCCGCAATTAATATTAAGATAATATTTAGATACCATGTAGAAAGATTTTCTCAAATTCGAATACACCGTTAAAAAAGTGTTGGAAACTTCCTATGCATAATAGTCATATAACACCTTCTGTTTTTGTAAACAGAAGATTCTGAGGAATTTCTTTAAATTTCTTTTGATAAGCTAAAAATTCGAATAGGAAAGATAAGTTATCAACCTCCTTTTATTTGGAATCATAACTATATTTAAAGTCGCCACCAAAAAGGACAGTTGACCCAGAGAAAAAAAGACACAAGACAGTGTTTACATAAGTCTGTCTCAATTTCTTCGGGTCAAGTGTTCTTTTTGATGGCGACGTTAATTATATTCCTTAAAAACCGTGTGATAGTAGTTTGCAACAAATTTTCGATCTAAAAAATGAAAATTTCAAAGACAAAAGTAAACAAAGAAATTGAATATTTAAATAACAGCTGATAACAGAGGGAACTTACAGCTGATTTTAGTTTCATGTGTGAAATAAAGTTTATTGTTTCCTAAAAATGTCTTTTAATTAATTGTTGAAAAAGCAGTCTCTTACTTTTTTGTCGGTATTACTCGTGAAACATTAGACCGTGCGTCTACACGCTGGAGTAAAACGTTACAAAATGATTTGCCAAGCGTTGTCCTTGTGCCGGCGTGGAAGAAGTGTCTTGCGAGGAGCACTATGTCTCGGTGTAATTGCATCAGCGACTTCCTCTGGAATTCGAGTTGTGACCCGTGCCGAGGTGAATCGAGTGTCGCTCGAGTGTCACTTCTTCGTTGCCGCAATGACGTCACGGCCACTGGCAATTACGTTCGTTTCACGCGTATTTGCATGAAAGGTAGCTGATTGCCATAATTATTTTATCGTTCCGATTTTACTCAAACAATGCCTTCAGTTGCCATTGTTTGAAAAACTGAAATTCGCTACGTTGAAATATAAAAAGCCCCGATTCGAATAATTGTTCAATGTAATAAGATATAATTAAAATTTCAAGACATAATGTTTAGAAATCAATTCAGTTATTTATTGTGTTTTAATTTAATTGATTTATATAATTTAATTGATTGAAAAGTCAATTTTTACAAAGTATGTTCTTCAATAACTAAACCTTTTTAATATAATTTTTGAAAGCAAAAAATTGTTTCATTAATTGTATTTTGAATAGGTTGATTTACAACAAAATATTTTTCTCATTTTCATTGGTTTAGCAATTAAATTTTTTACTTTTATTATTATGATTCTTTCTTTTAAAACTCATATATGTTATGAGAACAACTGCACAGTGCATTATAACAATAAAGATACAGTAATTATATTTGCAAATTTAAGTGTCATCCAAATGACAAATTAGAATGCTTAAAAGAAATAATCAAAATCAAGTTACGTTTTACAATTCCTGAAATACAAATAATGACACAAGTTGTTCAAAATGTGACATAAATTTAAGGATATAATTAGATTTTTCACTGAAGCAATCATTAACGTGAAACGTGTTATTTGGTCTTATTTTTACGTCATTTCGTTCAAAAGACTGCTCACCCAACAAAGTTCCACCTTCCATTTATTCAATAATACAAGTTTATTTATTGAATAGTAAAACAAAATAAAACCTTTGTCTTTTTTAATTGTTTATAGAATATAATAATCCTTTGATTGCAATTAAAAGCGAGCAGCAAGTTTCCAATATTCTTTTTTTATATCAATGAACTTGAAACCAAAGAATACTTTGAAAGGCGTTTCACTTTTTTAAACAAAAGTTGAAAAAATGGGCTAAATATGTTAATTTAACTAACGATAAGAAATTATTTTTAGTTATCTTTTCATAACAAGAATTTATTAAATAAGTTCTATGATACTTTTGTCCATTTTTTACATATTTCATTGTCATTAACTAATTAAAAAAAATAATTGAAAAAAAAATTAAAAATGTTATTAAAAATTGTATTTTTAACGTATTCTTAAAAATGCTGTAGAAATCTTTATTCATTTAATAATTTACATTTCGAAGAATTATTTTTGACTTGTGATTAATTAACGATCACTTTTGGAAGACAGATTTTCAAAATCGTCCTCAATTTCAATTGATTGATGAAGAATATTTCGTTTTATTTCGTTCCACCTGCAATATTTTCTCAGTTAGCAACAAAGCACTAATTTGGACAAACGTGTCCACTCACTATGCAAATGAGCAGCAAATATATAAATTGGCTAAGAAAAAATCCTTTTATTTATTCCGGCCAATTCGCAATGTCCTTTTTTTTTTTTTTTTTTTTAAAAAAAAAAGTTCAACATATATCATAAGTCTAAAAATATGAATTTTTTCACTAAAAAAAACCCTACTCAAAACGAAAAAACAAGGCACAACAAAAATGCATTAAAAAAACTATCATTTTAAAACTTCTTGAATAAAACCTAAGCCCTAATTTAGCTTTTCAAAGGGTACAGTAATATGAATTTCAAATTAATTAGATAAAAAAGTTGCACGCTTCCTGCACGCATTCAATTTACAAATTAAACATACAAATAAAACTGAACAAGTAATTTATAAAACCACATTTAAATTGAATAAACTCTCTCTTCGCCAGTGTTACATCAAAGCAACATTATTTGCTGCTTTTTCCCATTTATTTAATTACATTTCAAACATTTAAAAACTATTATCCTTTTATCTTAAGTTTTATGAGCTTAATTTTTAATAATCGAAACGTTACATAATGTAACTGACTTAGAAAAAAATAAAACAATTGAAAAATATTTCCTACTCATTTGTAAACTTTTTTCAACGATTATTTCTCATAAAAAACCGATTCATATTAAATTTTTCACAAAATAATAATACATTAATATTATAAAATATATATATATATTTTATATAATGTATTAATAAAATTCAATCCAATTCCAATCCCATTTGTTAATTCTTCATCAAACACCACAGTCAAATAACTTTCCAAGCAAGTGCACAATTTGTTCAAAATCAATTTCATCCAATCGGTCAACAATTTTTCCTTTTCTGGCCATCTGGTTTATATTTAACATAGCAAAAAAACCAGCAACTTGTCAATGACCGTGTCTCGTTGATTGACGCGTATCTCGGCAAGGCCCGAAGAAAAAAAGGCGAAAAAAGTGGCAGTGGAAAAGCGCGCTAGACTTTGGTTTGACAGGTCGCTGAGCGGCGACTTCCCGGACACCTATGATCAACCGGCGCGCGGGGCCCGTCGATAGCTACAAATTAGCCGGCCTTTGCCGCAAAAAGGCGGCGAGATGGTCGTCGGATGCGCGCAATTACGAGCGGGCCGCGGCATCGGCGCGCCTCGTTTTCTCTTCCTAGTCCGCGATTAAACGTGTCACCGTGCTCCTTTCGTCCTTATCGTCGCCGCGAAGGGGTTGCGGGACCGAAAAATGGCGACCGAAGGCGAGGAGACCGAGACGGTCGAAAAATGAAAATCGCAGACAAGGAGGGGAACGGAGGGGGAGGGCAAAAGGGAGAGACAAAAAAATTGAGAGAAAGGAGAAAAGGAAAGTCGGGGGAGGGGAGGGGGCCTCGGCCGGCGATTTAAATCCGGCGACGCGAAGGGCTGACGAGGACACACATGTATTATCGATTACCGCGGCGAAAGCCGCGCGAGGGAGACGGCGAGACGGCCGGCCCGGCCGCGCGAGAGAGAGCGCGCCGACGGGGTGAGTCAGATGCCAGGCAACTTACCCTCGGAAAGCTCGAGATCGAGCTCGGCGAGCTGCTCCCGCACCTCTTCCGGCAGCTTGCCGAGGTCGATGTTGAAGTCGGCCATCGCTAAGCCAGCCGCACTGCACCGCGAGCACTGTTGCCACAGACGGACATCACACCGCAGCTCCGACTTATTCCAACATCTCTCGGCCACTGTCGCCGTAAGCCCGTCTCAATGGGCCGCGCCAGCCGAGCGCCAGGCGGCGCCACCGGCCACTGTGCCGCATCGCCCGCGACGCCCATTGGCCTGCTTGCGCGTCACGTGATCGATGGTCAGTCGATTTGATTTGCCACCTTCCTGCAACGACGTAATGTTATTGTTATTGTAATATAATAAAATATTATAAAAATACCGAAACATTTTCCTATGTCCAAAATAATATCTGTATAATTTTTGTTAATAATAAATTTTTATAACAAATAAATAACAAACGTAAATGAAGTACTATTTTTTGTTAAATAATGTTGTGCAAGTATTATTTTTGGAAGAGATTATTATTAGACAATATTATGTTATTATGCGTTTACGATGCATTTTTGTTTTGTTTATTTAGTGTTGTTTTTGAATGATTGTTGATACTGCTTTTGCAATGTCTTCCTTGTATCTGTATTTTGAATTAAATTGTTATTATTTGTATTTGTATATGGATAGAAATCTTTTGTTTCGGTTCACGTAATTAACAATAATATTATCATTGTTATTGTTTATCGATAGTCTGTTATTTATTATTGTTGATATTTGTGTGTTGATAATCAATTCATCACACTGTTTCCGACACATTGTTTTTTGTAAGTAAATAAAAATAAATAAAAAAAATTTGAATTTCCTGAATCAAGAGAGTTGGCATTTATTTTTTCATGATGAAAAATAATTTAAATTTTAAAACCTTCTTTACATGCATGGCGCTGCTTTACACAGAATCGATCATTCTTTATCATAACCTAAAAATTTTGTTAATAACGTCTGATTAATAATTGACTTATTCAGAAAACTAATTATATTAAATCACATAAGTAAAAATCGTAGAATATAATACAAAACACATATAAAGAAACATAAATTTGTAATTAAAAGTCCTTTTTATATAACTGCAGCACCACAGAATAAACTGTGCATTAGAGAGTAAGATAATATGTGATAACCTCTTTGACACAGAGTAATTATTTAGGCCAAGATCCGCTAGAGACGGTAATGTCGTTTCACTAGATCAAACTTAAATGCATGAGGTTATTTTGTGATGTAGTTATTGACACAGAAACCAAAACCATTATAAAAGTAATAAGAATAATATTTTAGCAATATTGTATCACAAAATGCCAACTAGATGTGTTGTAGTTGGATGTACTTCAGGATATGACTCGAATCCTGAACGAGTTCATTTTTTCTACGTCCCGAAAAATCCTGCAAAAGCTAAAGCATGGCAAGAGGCTTGCAAAAGAAAAGATATCATTTTAACAAGCTCGCGTGCTTTCTGTCAGTATCATTTCAAAGAAAGTGATATAGTGTGGAAAAAAGAATTTTTCGATAAAGATGGGAAATTACTTCAAGAAGTAAGTTAAAGTATATTAT
>JABFOV010004566.1:0-13669 GCA_022817685.1 Aradophagus sp. ZL-2020 | reverse complement strand
GAGTTAAATCATATTCTCTGTAGCCTCGAATTCTCTCTACTAATTATAAAATCTATCTGTGGCGCGTCGAAAAGAAATTTATTTATCGCTTGTCAAATATTGTTAGTAAACGTTTACATACAAAATTTTGTGTCTTACGCCACTGGTCATTTTAGAAAAATGGTTGTAATACAATGTTTCAACCTGGTATATTATTATCAATAATTATCGTTAGTATTTTGTTTCTTTAATATCCTCAGTGTCATAAAAATGATTGTAAAAAATAGCGCACGCGCCTTACAAATATACATGTAGATGTGTTCTTTTTTTTTTCAATATACAAATAAACGTAAAAGTTAATCCTAATGTAATAATAATATTTCGGTTGACAAAGGTTGTGTCATATGTCAAAATCCGTTGATTATCGTATACAAAATAACTGAATCATATAAAAATCAATCGCGTGTACAAAAACCCGTAAAAACCTTATCATTATAGAGAGTATGGGAATGAATTTCCTCCTTTTATTTTCTGTTTTCTTTAACATCAAATTTGATATTTCGTTAAAAAGTGGCGTCAATTCGAGAGTATCTTTCGGTAAATTGCATGGCGTAGCGCGCTAACCATAACAATTTGAAGTTCACGAAGAAAGCCCCCGGAGTTCGGAGTTGAGATAAAAAAATAAAATGAAGAATCGAAAACGAAAATGAAAAACCAACCAAGAACCACCGATTAAACACTCGGGGCTGCAGCTGTGGTTAGCGGCGCTATTCCGAGCGTTACTACAAAAATCGTCATGGCATGGTAAAAAAACGTGACACACACACGTACATACAATCACATACTCGCAACTTATACGCGTGTATAATTAGGCGCCCCGAGATATACATATCAGCAAAGAAGGGAGACGAATGAAAACAAGTGAGAGTAGAAATTAAAATTAAACAGAGAGGAAACTGTAGTAAGGTGAGAAGGAGAACGCTGTGTTTCTTCCGAAAGCGCGCGCGCCGAGGCAACCGTGCCGCGGGATGAATCACAGGGTGCCCGAGGCACTCGAGTTGCGACGGCGCACACGAAAATTCGCGACATCTATTGCATTGTCCATGCACGCACGAGACGCGTATATTGCACGCCGAGGGCCCGCATGCCCCCTGCCCCCACCCTCGTCTTCTCGTCTGGTGCCTACGTGCCTATAACCTTAATGACTCTGCGATTGCTGAAACGGTGCGTGTTTATGCGCGGGGGGGCAACAAAGTCGACGTCGAACGAAAGCAAAAACCAAAAAACAGACAAAGAGAGGGACAGCAAAAGAGGGACAGAACAAAGCAGCGAAAGAGCTAAACGTAGAGCTGGAAAGAAGGACGAACAGGCTGGGAGGGAGGTGCGAGAGCGGCTCCTTGATCCGGGACGAGGGTCGGGCACGCGGGAGGCCGGGTCGGAAAAAGTCAGGGGCGTCCTCTGGCCCGGGTCGAGAAGTTAGCAATACAATTTTCATCGCTGCTCGACCGCCGACACACCGCGTTCCATCTCAATTACCATGCCTGTTTTGGCGTGTCCCTTTTCCACTCGCGTCTCGCTGCAACAAACACTTTCCCTTTTTTTCTCTCTCTTTTGCTCGGATCCTCTTTTCCATGCACGCCATTCTCCCATCTCATTCTCGCGCCAACAGATACATTCACTTACGCTTCTTTTTGCCTTTTTCTTTCCTTTTGTCTTCTTTTTTTTTCTTTTTTTTTTTCTTCTTTTTTGTATTGTTTTGTTGTGTTCTCGTCTTCAATATCTGCCTAATAAATTCTTTAACGAATTGGCTGGGGCACGCGCTTATTTGCCCTCCTTGTCCTTCTCTTTATTCTCATCGAGCTCCTTATCTTTCTCGACGTCCTTTTCCTCCTTGTCGGCCTTCTCTTTATCGCCCTCCTTTTCCTCCTTGGATTCCTTGGACTCCTTAGACTCCTCCTTGCCCTCCTTCTCCTCGGTCTTCTCGGGCTTCGGCAGGTGGGTATTCATGTCCAGAGTCGTGCAAATCTCGTCCCAATCGGGAAAGCAGCGCTCCTTCATGCGCGAGCAATGGCCCACTAAGTTCGGGCAGTTCTCGTTCATATAGTCTCGGAGGGGGGAGGGTGTCTCCTTGTCAATGTAGAGAATCTGCGCAAGGTGCGCGAACGCCACCACGTCGATCTACAACACACAAGGTTTTTTATTTGAATATGTTCTGGTAAACAAATTGATCCGTTCAGAATTTAAGATTTCGATTTATACAAATATTTTGCAACTAAAATTAATAATTAATAACCATGAAGTTTGATACTTTTATTGTGTATGAATTAATGTAGGAATTAGTTTTTTAACAAATTATGTACAATCATCATAAAAATGTGAAATTCTTTGACAGTTTTATAAATTATACTGATGTATTCCATCAATCACAAGAGTTTCAGTCATTTTAAAATGCCTCGTCTCAATTTGTGGAAAAAAAAATGTACAACCATTTTTATTGTGTACAACGGAAATGTTCTAATATCATGTAAGGCCAAAACAATAAGTGTGTTAATGCAAGATTTATAGCGTTAGCTTCAGTATCGTTGACACACAATGAAATATAGCGAAACCTGTATTGCAACCCAGTTTTCTGTAAAGATAGTTTCCGCGGTACAAATGAAATCCATGACTCACGTCTGATCGTAAGTGTTTCACTATTTTCATATGTAACCCACATATAGTGGTAATATAAATCTTCAGCAACTTTTTTTTAAATGTTCACAGTAAAAGATATATTTTTACAAAATTTCACAAAAAAAGTATCTTCTGTTTCAAAATATACTGAATAAAAATGAGTTTTTAAAAGGCATCTTTAAAAGGCAAAATGCTTTTACGTTTGAATTAATTATAAAGGAAGATCACATACTTATTACATAAACTGAGTTTACAAAGAAGGGTATCATGGTATATATTTCAGATCAATCTCTCGATGAAATACGTTTTATAGATAAGTCAGCCATACTCAAACAAGGAAAACAGGTTCCACGTCAGTTTGCTATAGGGGTCTTTAATTACCGATATTCGGTTAGAATACATTGTTTGCTCAGCGACGTATGACATCACAGATATTAACTTTCGTCTGCTGATATCAATGAGATGCATTTGGCATCGGAAATTACGCCACTGTGTGTCTTCGACTATTGACGTTGAAAATCCGTGCACGGTATGAATCCAGAAGTACCGTTAGACGTATTGCGATTAATAACCGCGCAGTATTCGAGGTAATCCTTGGATTCACAATGGAATTCCGGTTCTATTGGAATCTGAATCGAAGCGTGCGACTCGAAGAGTCGTTTTAAGTGTTACGGTCGGCGTGAAGTCACTGAGTGGATGAAAAAGCGTGAAGATTATAGAAATTGGGGAGAAAATTTAATTCGTGACAATCAAGGCTTGGTGCCTTCAGCCGTGAAATTTCAATCCATTAATGAACAAGTAAAAAAGAAGAAGAAGTTGAGGGGAGAAAATGGGATTAGAAAAGCTACTCCTGACATCTCGCGGTAAAAGTCTACTCAAATTAAGACGGAAGGGCGCGATGCGCGTAGAGATAAAACTTCAAAGTCCCGCGATAGCCGACCGTTTCCAAGTTTATTTAGTACCTATTAATAAACGAACGTACTCGAAACGTCGTAACTGTGGGATTCGAAAGTTTCGGTTTTACAACTCTCACAATTAAGTGCGCAGAAAAACTGAAACACGCGCGCGGAACGTCCGGTTCCTCGAAATAACTGCCTCGTTGAGTGACGTTAAAGCAACCTTGGTCATTGATAATTGCTAGGGGTCAAATTGTAACGATGCAAAGTACGATTGAATTTAAATAAAATTAAATAGGATCAGTCTATTAGCCAAATGGACACGACAGCAAAAACCACTGATCATATTGTACATTAAAGAAAGAGACCAAAGTATTGAAGAGTAAGCATTTTAAGATCAAAGAAGCACTTTTAGAGAATGATAATCATATCAAAATTGATACTCAACGAGATGATATTAAAACTTATCATTACTTATATGACATTAATATCATGTTAAATTATCTGAAATGTAAGAACTATCATATTAACATTTTATATAATAATTTTTGTTACATCGATGTCAAATTAGCGGGGAAGAAAACTCCCATGCTTAAATTTGGAACGAAACGCCCTGATTCCTTATTCATTGTTAATATGGAAATGAGGAGTTTTCATTGCAAATTTTAGAATAGACGTTTTTTTTCTCAACCATTGACACACTGTCATAGATATTCGATTCAAGTCAATATTTATCGAGCCGTACATCAAATTAAATCATAGCATATTCAAAAAAATCTCTATTCTTTTTCTACAAATGTACAAAAGTTACAATTTCATTACACATTTTTTCATTCACTTAAATTAGATTTGCAAGTATCTTGAATACAACTTTGTTTCGATTAAAAAATAAATTGAAACGAATTCCTTTGAACGTGATATTAAACAAACACAGAGGCCGTCGACTCGTACTTGACTGAGGCTTCAATTGCTCGACGACTCGTCCGAGTTTTTACTCACCGTAGTGGGCTCGTCCCCGAAGAAGAACGGCTTATCGGCCAGCATGTCGCAGAGTACCTTGAGATCGTCGTAACCGAACTGCAGGATCTCGTCGGCCGTGTGAATTCCCATGCCCTGAGCCTTGACTTTTTTGGCGCCCTGCAAGAAATCCAACTACTTCTCACTAAAAATGACCACACGCACGTCGAATGAAATCTGCGCTTTTGCATGTGTATTTATGGGTATATTTATACATTAAGGCTAATCGATTTGTTGCACAGCGAGGTGCCATTAGCGAACGATCAAATGAACGCCATCGAGCGTGCTGGCGATGATGCGATTACGCGAGAATATAGAGGCCCCGTTAACTCCGTTAGTTGATAAAACGAGTCGCGGTGAATCGTCGTCGCGGAAGTATTCGATAATGCCGAGAAAGCCGTGGAAAAGGAAGACGGTCCCGGTGGAAATTTGAACGGTCGCGTGCAAACGCTGCGGAATATAAACCTGTTCGAATTTACGCTCGGGTCGATTCGCGTGGCGCTGGCTGTGCGTGATTGACGAAGAATTTGATGATGGTGAATGAAGGTAGAAAAATAAATAACGTGATAATAGAAGACTGTAGATATAATTAAGGACAATATTAAGTTTAAAGCGAAGGTTTAAAGGAATATAGAAAAATAGAATTTTTTTTTTTTAAGAAACTTGATAATTATTAAAAATAGGCTCCATTTCGAGGAGGTAACCAGATTTATATTATTATTCAAGATATTAAAACATATGATAGATAAAGTTGAAAATGAATGCGGAAAAAGAAACGTAATACGATTCACTGAAAGCAAAATTCATTCACATGGTAATTAAACGCTTTAAAATATTGCTTTTTTTATCTTTTGTAATGAAGTATTAAGACAGTAATGTCTTCCATTCATAAACGAAACGTTCTCGTAATTAACATAAATTTTCATATACAACGCTACCATTTAGACTTTAATTTCGGGAAAATACATTTATATTTTGGAGCCTTTTAAGCATCGTTTTAACTGCGCATTAAAATTCTTTAAGAAAACAAGCAATAAGCGAATTTACTTTTATTCAACTTAACGTTATATATGTGTTTTGCTACTCGACAACTTTTGTCATTGCGATCAATCAAGTAAAGTGAAATAACATATCGATGACTGGGAGCAAGACTCATTCCCAAATTCACAATGAAAAATCCCCATTATTACATCAAAAATAAAAAAACTTGCATTTCTTCTTCATTGATAACCAAAGAATGGGGGTTTTTCATTGCACAAATTTGCAAAAGTTTGCAACGTTTATTTTTAAACAAAAAAAATTAATTATTTAATTTTACAACGCGCTAATGCAAATTCAAGTTCTGATTTTGATTGTTGATGGACGAAATGATGATTTATTGAAAATTCGTTGCAAATGAACGTTGCTAACTCCTTGAACATGCTTTTCATCCGTGGTTCGTTTTTTCAGCCATCGATAGCTAGGTTCCTACGTTTTGACACTGAACTCAAAAACCATTGACAATCTCTAATGAATGAAATTAATAAAGCGAATAAAGTGAACGAATGAATGAATACAATTAAAAGTGGCAACTGGTTTGAAAATCCCATTTACCTTGCGACCATACGTGAACTTGAAGAGCCAATTGAGCAAACGGTTGGGCAAACGGGTGCCAAGGGCGTGCTGGAGGTTGACCTTGTAACCTTTGAGCACGCAGTCGAGGTTCTTAGTGCGCCACCATGCAACCACCCAGACCAAGTGGTTCTCGATCATCGAGATCATCGTGTGGGACACGTTCTTCTGTTCGGCCGTGAGCGTCGCATCCAGGTCTTTGTTAAACTTCTGGCTCAATTCTCGTAGGATGATCACACTGTCGGAGATCTCTTCGCCGTTGAGCTCGATGAACGGCAACTGTCCCTTCTTTGAACGGAATTTGATCTTGTGGTCGACGTTCTGCAACAAAAATGAAAACGGCCAATTAATTGTCGTCATTCATTTATCAAAATAGACTTGAACGATCAAAATGAATTAGGGAAGGTGGGTTGCTGAATACGCTGTTTGGATTCAATTACGAAGATCATTTAAAGAAGTGTTGAGAGACTTAAAATATAATTTAAAGTGATCTAAATTAAATGTAGTTTTAAACATTTATTAATTCAAGTAACAAGACGTTTGTTCTCCAATTTTTTTTTTTTTTTTTATTGAATTTAAACATCATTGATTAGTTAATCGAAACGAGTGTCTTTCTGATTCTACATTATTTTTCAACTTCATAACTCGTGGTCCTCGTCACGTGGCATATTATTATCACAGGTATCTCTTGCGGGGGGAATGGCAAAAAAATATGTTACTCGAGACGTGTTTGGACGAAATCTGGAAACACTTAGTGGCAGCCGAAGCAATAAACTCGGCCGTAAATTCGGGCGTGAAGCGACGTCTGGGACAGGGGTCCGCGCTTTCGGGACGGCCCTCGGCTCGTGGGATAATAAACCACGGGCTCCCGATCCGACCGTGACGTTTCCCAAAAGCCCGAGCGTCTGGATCGGCGCGCCGATCTCTCAATGGACGACTCGGTCTTATTATAGCGGCCGGGCCGTTCGAGTGGCGCGCGCCTTTCGAAAAGGGTGGCGGCGCGCCTCCAGAAATAGCGGCTCTTTGTGCGCCGAAGGGTGTCCTTGTGGCCGACATGTGCGCGCATTCCGAACAGCCGGTTTAAGGCCAGGGCTACCGCGGCCACCCTCGTCAAACTGGTTCAACTTTATATCATTATGATTATCATTACAATCATTATTAGCCAGATAATAATTTAAACTAATTAATCAAAAATTGTACTTGGAACTTCGAGGAAAATTTATAGAAAGTTTCCAACGTTTATTAGTAAACGAAAATTAAATCTGATATACTTGTCTTCATACAAATGATAGTATTTTTTAATTGGATAATTTTACAAAAAGAAGCTAGAATATTTCAATGTCATAGGATATGATTTTTTAATTTCCGATTACAATTGTATTAGTAAATTATATGTAATTAATTTTCGTTTATTAATCAACGTTGCAAACTTCAACTCCATCAACTTTGAATTGAAATGTATATATCTAATTAAAAATGTAAATGAGAAAATTCAAAACTTAGGATGGAAAGAATAATGATTTCTAGATATCGCTAAATGATAATGATTTGATTATTGGTTAAAAATAAAATAAATTGAACAAATTGGCAAATGCGAAAACAAGTTTTGTTTCTCGTACGCCACGACCGTAGATCTTCTCGTGCAAACAACGATACGATTCATACCATTAATTTCAGCAAAACTTAAACAGGATTTAATGGATTACTTTACAAGGGCAACGAGCCCACGTGATTTTTCAGCGACCGAGGACGCCCCCGTCCGTTCCGGTCGAGAGATAACGACCGGCTAGGAATGCGTTTATTTTTGTCCCTACGGTGAATCCGGGTCTGTTTACTAAGCGCGAGTTATTATCGCCGGCCGAAATGATAACAAATCACACCGAAACTGACGAGAAAGGCTCGGAAGAAAGCGAACGGTCCGAATCATCCGACACTTGATGTCCGCCACTTGCGATACGACGACGATGGATTTGGCGGGGGGGGAAAAAATAGAAAAAAAAAAAAAAAAAATGAATCGCACGGCTCGTTGCCAACGTCAAACGAAGAAAGACAATCCGCAGATGGGTGCCTTTTTTCACGACATCTTCCGTTCGTTGGTTTTTGTCTGAAAAAAGTTTGCCTTTGGGTTTTTCATGGTGCATTTAATAAATATAAATCACAATTGTTAATTGGAAAAGAATTACAAATTATAAATTTCGTACGAATTAAAATGAAAATTACCAAGAACAATTCAACACCTCAGACGAAGACTAGGCCACATCAAATTTTGTTCGAAGACTATGCCATCTGAAAATTTTACATGTATTTCTAAATAGGAAATTTTGAGATGGCATAATCTTCGACAAAAATTTGAGATAGCCTGGTCTTCGTCTGGGGTGTCGAATTGTAAAAAATTATAATGTAATTTTGCATCACAAATTACGTTTACAGTGATAAATGACAGTTATAATTTACAACTTATAAATTGTAAATTGTGTAATTTTAATTAATAATTAATAATTGTAAACAATTGTCATAGTAAACAGCTCTAATAATTATGAATTTGAGTTATAACATAAATGAAAATTATAATGTGATCGCAAATTCCGAGTTATCTTGCTAAAACGATCCCGGGCGTTGGGATTAGCCAAATAACTGGTAATTGAGTTGAACGTATTAATAGTTTTGATGGCAGTTGCCAATCTAGATGGCGGGGTCATCAGTTTAGATCGCACAGTTTGGCAAGAATTCGGGCCGCCTCGGGGACCAAAACCGGCGTTTTCCGGACGCTTACTAATCGTCCGATATTTGTTGCGCGGGCTCGATCCGCGAGACGCTCATCCACGCCAGATTGTTGGCGTGCGCGACACATGGTGTGCCATGGCGAATTTCATATACATATAAAACGTGCTGAGTCGTAATCACTGACGGAAGCTTAAAATAGACGATTTTCTTTCTGTATACAATCACGATTTGCATTTCGATTGAAATTTCTTTTGTTATTGTGAAAAATGAAATATTCTATAAAATGTCATAGTTTGAAAATTATGTTAATTGTTCCAAAACACCAAATATTCTTGAACTTTTCAACGTTTATCAGTAAACGACAACTGAATTTGATCCAATTTTCTTCATTTATAAACGACGGTAAATCTGATTGAAAAGTTTTATAAGAAAAAGGATGAATATATTTACTTTAACGATTTTTATTCTACTTTTACGATTTGTTTTCTAATTGCAATCTATGTTGTAGAATTATACGTCTTAGTTTCAAGCGAACGTGAGTTTTAGGTAGAAATTCAATTTCGCAAATTAAACGTCCACGAAGAGCATCATTTTTGCCCCACTTTTTCGCGAAAGCCGATAAAACCTTAAAAGACGATTCCCAATGAATTCCCGAGGATCGTTTAATTCTCGCAAATGGGGACCGGGTGAAAAAGCGCCGGCGATAAATTTGAATTCGCAGGCGGGCCAATTTCGCGAGGCGCAATTAACGGCGAGTGAAAGCGAAGCGGCGCTCGCGATAAAGCAACGACGTATTGAATTACTCGATGAAAGCCGCATCTTTTCACGCTCGGCCGTCCATTTGTCTTCGACCGGGCTGATTATAAGCTGCCAGTTTGTCGTCGGACGCTATTTGCTCGCGATCAAGTAACCTCGCGACGGGGTTCCGGATGATGCTTCGCGACGTGCACGTCGAGTTCTTACGATATTTAGCAGAAATGAAATATCATGTGACGTATGCATTCTATGACCCCTATCAGATTTACAAAACTCGTGGGGAAAACCTCCAAAACTGATGGAGTTGAAATTTCCAACGTTTATTAACAAACGAAAACTAATTATATATAATTTAGTAATATATATTCCTTGTCAAATTATTCAATCGAAAAAATACTATTGTTTGTATGAAGAAAGGTATATCAGATTTCATTGTCGTTTACTAATAAACGTTGGAAACTTCAAGAGCATAAAAACTGGCATTTTCTGATGTCAGTTTTGAAGGTTTCTCCCATCATGAATCTGGGTGTAAAAAATTGTATCAAATTCAATTTTCGTTCATTGATAAACGTTGGACAATTCATGAATATAAAAAAAACAGCCAGTCTAGTAATAAAGGTTTGAAGAGTCACCTCAATAACCTGTAAACTCGAAAATGCATAATATATTTGTTCATTGATGAAAATATATTTTTTCAAACGAAACAGAATATCGCCTCGCAACTTGTCCAACCCATAATTGCCCGAACGCGGAAGTGGATTTACGAAATGAAATTAGACATTCGTTTCAGATACGATCGCGAGTCATAACAGGGGGGAGGGACGAATAAAACGCACGCTGTTGTTGCCGCAAGAACGTGTTCCGTTACTCGCGAGTATACGTTGCTCCTTACGTCCGACTTGGCACGAATGTTTTACGGCGTCGCGAACGCGACGTGCGACACAATGGATTTGATCGAAGCCGTCTGCCGTGAAAAGCTCGGAGGAAACCCAACACTCCCGTGAGCGCGCGTGCATCGGCCAACGGCGCCGGCTCATTATCGATTGCCGGGCAAAAATTGCGCACGAAACGCGACTCCGGCGCGCGCGGATTTTACGCCGGCGCGCTTCCGGGAAATTGATACGCGATCACGCGCGAGCCTCGGGTTTCGTAATTACGTGCGCGCTTCGAATCAAGTTGACGCGCGCTCGCCGAGGAAATGATACGAGGACGTGCCGGAGATTCTGGCCGCCGCGTGCAAATGCCGGAGGAATTAACGCGGAATGTATGATAAGCGCGGTCGAGTCATTTTCAGTTCATTTTCCGACGCGGAGAGAAAAATCGTATTAAACGTTACTTTTTGAGTATTAAAAATTACTGTTTTCAGTAGCAAGTTCGAGAATTGAAAAATAAAAAAATGCAATTGCAATAGTGCTATTTAATATTGTACGTAATAAATTTTGATTATCGAGTTTTACAAATGAAAATTGCGATGTGCAAGAAGTTTGCAACGAATTTTTAATAATCATTCAGAACTTGAATTGATATGAGCGTAATATAAAATGACATGATTAATTTGTTCGTTTACTTTGTTTAGAAGTTTATGTTTTTTTATTAAAAATTTGTGGAATTTGAAATTCGTTGCAAAAAATGTTACCCAACATTGTTTGTTTCAACGTATTTTCCAACGATACGAAATTCCTCGCTTAACCGTTTCCCCGAAACAGTCGAGGCTGATTGTCGAATGAGCACGCGATCACGATCGGGGCGGATGACAGTCGCCGGAAAAGTGGTTTCACTTGTCACCGGTCGCGGCATCCCCCGGAGTGTCGTGGCGCTCGTCCAACGGCCACCTTGGGATCGTTCTCGCGTTCGCCAGTCACGCGTGTCACGGTGTCAGCAGTCAATGGCGAATCCTCGTGGCAAACGAGACAAGTCATTCGTTTCAGTTCCGCACACAACGGCGACTTAAAAACGCGCGAAATCGATCTTAGTGAAAGACGAGTTTTGAGGTTTCGGTTGAAGAAAGAGAAGAATTAAGGAGTCAGGCGAATGACCCTGTTCGTCATCTATTTGTGAAGTTCCTTCTTTTCCTTCTGTTTCTTTATGTGAATTTAACTTTTGTCTTCGTGTCTGGTGACTGACATTTAATTTTTTTTTTATGTGTAAAATTAAATGCTTGTTAAATTTTATAAACGTATGACAACGTTTTTTATAAACGTATGACAAATTTTAAAAACTACCTAATTTTACTTATAAATTATCCAAAACTATTTTTTTTTTTATATATATAATCATGAATTACAAAAATCATGTGGTTTGAATTAAAATTTAAATTGAAATCAAGTTCACGTAAAAATATTATCAGACATTTTATTATTTTTCAAGTTTGTCATTTTGTGTTGAAAATTCAGTTGGCAAAATATATATTGCATGAAGTCGAAAAAAAAAGAAAATAAAATGCAGATGTAAAGACAACAAGGTTTCAACTTCCTAACTCTATAAAGCTTCAATAGAACATTTCTAAAAGTTAGTGTTGCACCAAGTAACCCGAAGCCTCAGTCAATGAATCAATTAGCAACGCAAAAGTAACGTTCAACAAACACAGAAACCCTGCAACACCTTGTGACTAAGAATTAAGCAGTCAATCACATTACAGAATAAAGCTATCTCGGTTCCACATTTTTCAAAACGTCAGTTCTACGCCATAACACCGTTATTAATTAATCTTACTTCAATTTATCACAGACATCGAATAACTATTGATGTAATTTTCACGTAAAGTATCACTGTTTAATTTAGATGATCTCTCAATCACATCCTTCTTCAACAATAAAATCAACGTTATGATTTCAATATTGTTTAGTTCCAAAATTCACTCAGTTTTAAACTGTTGGACATTAAACAATTGATTAAGTAACGGTACAGTTAATATCTCTTTTCCTTACAAATATTTGCGATTATTTCCACCTCTCCTCTCGTGAATGAAATTATCACATTTCCGGTCTATAAAAATCACATTGGTCGTAATTTGAAGTTTAATAATTTTACAATTCACATCGTTCAAGATGGCTCAATTACCTCAAAGTTTGCAAAAGTGTTACATTTGATAATTAGTTATAACTATTCTACTTAAAGTAAATTGAAAAGAAAAATATCATTTCTGATTTTCTTTGATATACTTTTCTTCATACAAATAATAGTTGTTTTTACTGAATAATTTTACAAGAAGAAACTAGAATATATCAATGTCTAAAAATATAATTCTTTCAATTTTGATTACAATATATGTTACTAATTTATACGTTATTACTTTTTGTTTATTAATAAACGTTGGAAACTTCAACTTCACAATTTGCGCCAACCACCTTGAGATGCAATTATTTCTTCGGACATCAAACTCCGTCGTTATAATCATAAATCACCTGTCCTTTGGCTTAAAAATGACCATACCGGCTTTTCAACGAGCGCTAAACCACTTTTTCCTCCGCACGTTCATTCAACGTTTAAATTAGGTTAGCGTTGCCTTATAAGTACGAGGGTGTGTTGGGGGGGACAGTGTCCTTGTGATCGAAGGAGGACGGCCACTAAATTGATATTCGGCGAGGTGAGCGGATCGCGTGGCGGTCCGGGTGTGCGCCGCCCTGGCGCTGGCGAAAGGTTCGACCGGGCGCTCGGCTGGGCGGGGTGCGAGCGAGAGAGAATGGCCGCGCGACAAGGACGGGGCGCGCGCGCGCGTACACAAAGAAGCGGGCCGGGGCACCGGGGGGGGGGGGGGGGGGAAGGGGGGGGGCGGAACGGTAAACTCGCGCCAGTCGACACCTTTCCTTTCAAACTATTCTCCTGCCCAACGACTCCCCCCTACTCTTCTAATCCTTTTTTTTGATGTAAAAAAAAAACAGATACAGTCTCTTATACACATTCTCCATACCACTAAACTAACTCCTATCTTGTATGCCGTCTGCTGAGTGAAACAATTACTACGACTAATATAGTTTACTTCATATATGTTTACATCAAACTTGTTCGTTATA
>JABFOV010004565.1:0-13679 GCA_022817685.1 Aradophagus sp. ZL-2020 | reverse complement strand
ACGATGAGACGAACACCTAGCCAGACACATGGGTCTTCTGAGTCAGCGGTGTATGAGTGACAGGGTGAAAAACACCCTGGCCGGCCGTTGGTTCCTTGTCGCCTCCACTGTTTTCTTTGACGTATAGCACGACACCCTCCGTCATGGTCTGCCGAGGTTTCGTGGGCAAGTGCAGTCCAGTGCTCGACCCACGCCCCCCCCCCCTTTAGTCTCCCCATAGTGGGGCTGGTTTTCTTCTGGGGCAGCGCGATATCACGAGATTGGACGATGACGAAATTAAGAGGCCCTGGTGGAGCAGCGCGCGATGCCAGATAACGGACTCCTAAGGTGCCGGGCTTTGTTCGACCGAAGACCAACGTTGGCCGGGGTGCAACGTCTCCTGGACACCTGTCAGGCGTTATCTAATTGGACCAGTTTGCTCGTCGTCTGTTGACATCGGTCTAGGTGGAAATCGATAACGAATAGAGGGATCGGACGGTGATAAAGTGCTTGGCGATTAGGCTTTGGGGTCGCAAGGTTGTAGCTCGGTGAAAAATCGAGCCCGTCACAGTCCATGAAGTATTCTTTCTGGGAGAACAAAATGGTCGTTTTGTGGAAACGTTGATTGCGATGGGGTTATTTGTTGGAAGGAAATGTAGGGTCGTTTACATGGTATTAATGGCCACGCGTTTGTCGAAGAGTTAGTTTTATGATGGAGAAGATGATGATATCTGGGTACGAGAATTGATTAAGGATGATAAGTTGTTATTAATGTTGGTCTTTTTTTTGAAGTAATCTAAAGTCGTAAGTCATAACACTTTCTCTTGGTAGAAAATCAAGTTTCCACCACATTGTCGTTATAATTAACGGTTGCAGTTGTAGAGCAGAGTACTAAATAGTATCACTTCATACAATAATTGTTATTGTTGTCACAATATAATTCAAGATGGTATACTTTTCGTACACTGATAAGGCGAATTAATGTTGGCAAAGAATATCGAAATGTTGATGCCAAAATATGATTCTCTTTCTGGTACTCTGGCTCTTTAATATTGCAACTTTAGTGAACCTTTGGAATCAACTGTCTTTCAATCAATTGGATATTTAATTCATATCGATTAATTATAACATACAGACTATTAATACAGACAGACTCTTCTATATTTCACTAGAATTTTCGCGAATTTTTTTCCTTTGTTAATTCTGAACTCAAACCATTTGAACCTCGCGCACGAAACGCACTTAACAAACGCAGACTCTCGATCGCAATTCATAAACGTAGCCCTTCGAATTCAGAGATCCTAGTTACCATCGGTCAGCAGGCGCTATCAGATCTGGGAAATCGCAAAGCGACGCGCACGCAGACACCCGAGCGCGATGAATTGTTCGCTGTTGCTGAAGATAAACGTTCGCGTATGATAAAGTGTCATCAAAGCGCTGATACACTGTCCCCGTCGGCCAACAATGCCGGCCGATAGTCGCTGGCCCAGCGTCCGAGTCTTATCGTCCGAAAGATACAAAACGACGATTGTCCATAAAAGTGTAATTACCGGCCTAATCGCGGACACGCGGCCATTATCTAATCCTTGACATCCAGATTGGAGCGCGCCGATGGTTGACGACCGGCCGTTCGGGCTTATCGACGATCGGCCGATTCGCGCGCAACCCGTCATCGATTAACAATGATAAGCCAACGAAATGAGTGGCAGTCGCGGCGCACTTATCTCGGCCCCGGCCGGCGATATCGCCGATAGCAGCTTCATAAATCTCCAATATAAGAGGCGCATTGTAAGGTCCGGTTTCACGACGTCCTCAGCCGCTTATTACCATTGCAATTGCAACGATTATCGCCGCGACGTTATCTGCCGCGCGTTCGCACATTTTCAATTAAGCCCAGCGCCGCGGAAACGCTAATTAAGACCGAAAAATCGGCTAATCTCGGCCACGGCTTTTACCGAGCCGGCGTTACTTCTTACTACCCAATAATCGTTATCTCGATCGCTGTCCCTGGCCTGAGTTATCCGTTTTTCCATTATTCGGTACAGCTTTCATTTGAATCGTCGCTTGTCCCGAAATCGGATATAAAAGTTGGAGATCGTTCAGACGAATAAAAAGAATAATCATCGCTTCGGAATTGACTTTACGATGCACCGGGAGTCGAACGGTGGAAATCATTTCAGAACCGTAAAAGTTAATACTTGAATGCTAAAAATTGCTTCTTTTATTGTTTGGTTCTCTTTGGAGTTGAAAATTAAGAAGTATTTATAAAAAGTATATAATAAGATGTGGCATAAAAAACACATTTGTAATCAATCGGATGTTAAAACAATGCAAAGATCTTGATCTAACAATGAAAGGTCCTTGAATCAATCACAAATATTCGATACAGAATTCAAAACTTTTTGTTATTAGATTCAAAGTCGTCGTTTTTCAATCAATCATCTCGTTATTGTTTCAACATTCAATCATTTCGACGCCAAATGGCTTTCATTTCAATATCATTTTTTTTTCCTACGCAGTCTTTATTTTGCAAATTTAAATTTCGACCTATACATGTGCTAGAATTTTATTCATTATTCAATGAGTTTAACAATACATTGTATAACATGTTTAATTCTAAAGTGTTTTAACTTCAAAGTTCAACTCACGTTTTACAAGAATAACTTTTACAAATGAACTCATGACCGCAAAATACGAGAAAACGTTTCAATGTTCGATACCTCCATACAACTAATACAAAAATTTTATAAACTTGCAGTTCAACAACAAATACTCACTTTAACGTTTTATTTCGTTCCTACTAATTCCTTTATCGGCCAAACTTTTAACGACGACCAGTAAAAAATCGATTAACACGTTGAACCGACTTGAAAACCAAACCCACGCATCCCATCAATGTCATTTCGAAAATCGGTAGATCGAACCACCGTGTTTCCGTTGCAATTAAAGCCATTAGCCGATTTCGCCGGCGGCTAGGGCGAAACAAGGTTATCAGGTCGGGCAAATATTTGTGTAGCCCGACGAAAGAAGCACGATGGGGGAGCTAATGAAAAAAAAAAAAAAAAAAAAAAAGAGGAGAGAGAAAAAAACCGACGCGCCTTGTTTAACAGCGACAGAAGAAGGCAGATGAAGGAAAAGAAGGAGACGAAGAAGACGGGTCCGAGCCGAAAGTTGCCGATGAATGGCGTACGTGCTTGGAGATGGTGAGATAATGCGGAAGAAGGTTTGCGAGGAGCTGCTCCTAATGTACAAAAGGAGCGCGGCTACGGCGCGCGTAGTGTCCGCAGGTCAATTTGAAGAAGCGAGCGAGCGAGATAGATGGGCCGATAAGCGGGCGCAGGGCTAGATAGATAGGCGCGATGGAAGGGGCCGGCTGGGGGACTAGACGCCTAGCGTGGCCGGGTGCCATTAGGCTCGTGGACTGCCGCGCCAGAGCATCGCGCGTGAGCCATCTCGCGCTCGCACTTCCGGCCGATCTTCATTAGCGCCTCGCCGAGGCCATCTGCCATCGCCTGCCAATTAAACCCCGTCGCGCCATTATTCGCGATGGTCATCGGTAACGTCCCGTTCGGTTTTCGAAGAAACAAATTCGAAGAAAAGAATTGAATAAAGAAATGTAAAAAAGATAAAGTAAGAGAATCAGACGAGGTCTAATGTTTATTTGTTCCGTTGTTGCAGGGGAGGATGAGGAGTGGAGCGACTCGGAGAAGACACCGTCCGTGAACAGTGGCGTGGAAGGCGGAGGCTCGACGGTACCCAGCCCCGGCGCGTCAGCCACCGAGGAGGAGGCCAGCGCCACGTCGAAACTCGCCGGCCCGGTCAGCCAATTAACCACCATCAACGACATCCGCCTCAGGCTCGGCAACCTCGCCGAAGATGCGAGGAAGATCACCGCTGGCCTGCCCGAAAACACCGACGTCCTCACCTGCATCGTGGTAATGTCAACATCAACTTCGACATTTTACTTTGTCGCGAGAATAAACGTTTGGCAATTTTTAAGTGTCTACATAATATACATCATTGGAGTTGAAGTTTCAAGATTTGATGAATTATATTGCGAGGTGCAAGTTGTAGAAAAATGCTGTTGGTCAACATTTTGAGTTCAAATTACATTTTAGAATATGTATACTATCAATTTAGATACTTTTGGAAGTGTTGGACAAATCATTTAGTGGTTTTGTTGATGTTTTACGTGGATTAAGAATTAAAGGGGTGTTTGAGAATAGATTGAGACAACCGAATAGTAAAATGTACTACTTGAATAGTACTTTATTCTTCAAGAAGTATATATGTACACAATTCTACATCGATAGACATATGTAGCAACAATAATTTTAACTTATGTTTCAATAACGTTATGATATTCTAAAAATACACTGAAGCTATTTAAAAATGTTTTATATATCATTATTATTTAAAATTAATCGATAAAATTAGCTCGAAATTGCCCACATTATCTAGCAGATCCAGATTAGTTATAATAATTAGATATAGAAAATGTACTTTCTATTCAAACACGTAAATCATTGAATTACTGTCAATTAAAAAATGTTCATTTTAATTGAAAATTGATCGACAATAATAATAAAGTGTTACGCGGAAAACATATAAATAACAAAGGCGCATTTGTAGTAATTATAATTACTCTAACATTGTAGAAAGAAAATTTAAATAATGA
This sequence comes from Aradophagus sp. ZL-2020, assembly GCA_022817685.1. NCBI lineage: Eukaryota > Metazoa > Arthropoda > Insecta > Hymenoptera > Scelionidae > Aradophagus > Aradophagus sp. ZL-2020. The sequence goes on along the minus strand of JABFOV010004565.1, from coordinate 9,022 downwards.
TAATTGCTGTCTTTCTTGTTGTGTAAATTATCTGCTTTTTCCATAAAAGATAAAATACAATCATGGTTTACAATTGATGTTAAATTAAATATTACATTTCGTTAGTATGGTAAAGATTATTTTCTTGAATGCACTGAAAAGAATCATGAAATTTAATGTAAATTTTGACATTCTTTTACAAAGATTAGAATATCCCGAAATATTACTTGAAATGAGGAAATCTCTCTTCTAAAAAGTGCCTTGTTATCACGAACTTGCCGAGATGATCGCTTAAAAGCTTTTACGATTAGTCTCATCAAATGCGCATACGTTGTTTCTAACACATGATATTAAAATGGACAATCAATTATTTAAATGTTACAGCTTTAAGGAATTTATATTGAAATTATTTATTGCTAAAATTCATAACAATTTTAAATATTAAATTATAAAGTGAATGAATTAATGATACATACTAAAAATTAATAAAAAAAAACTACTTTAAATTTTGCATTCTGATATAAAATTTATACTTTTTGATTCAGATTATTTTTATTTAAAATTTTCTGTTTTGCATAAAAAATACAATTTCAAGAACTTAGTAATACTAAAATTTTATGATTTTAATATTTTGTTTTGTTACTTTTTGTCACTTTGTAAAATTAAATTACTATTTACAACCTGTTGCTTTCATCTTTTATAATGACTTCCTTTCAATTTATATCTTCTTCCGATTATCTTTTGTTTGTCATTTCTATCTCATTATATTCTTCTGATTATCTCGTCAAGTCGTTCATTATCATATCCAGTTTTTCTTCTTTGACTCACAAATCATTTATAACTTATAAGCGGTTAATTTTTATGCAATTTCACTTTGTGTCATCTTAATAAATGTATTACTCAAATCTTAAATTTCATATTTTATTATAATTAAACTATTAATAAAAAGAACTACTTTAAAATTAAATTATTATTTAACAAAGAAACAATCAAGCTTGTCCGAGAAAAGATTATTAAACGTAGTAAAAAATGAAAAATTTATATCCTAAAATCCATTACTTTTTGAAAACAAAAATAATTCATATTTAATGTATTAAATTAGATCTACACTTGTACATTAATATGTATAACATTTCATATATTAAGATGGATGTCAATTTTGTTGTTCAAAGATAGTTTTTATAAACTTTTTCTTCAAATTTCAAACTCTTTATTGACAATAATTTTGCTACTTTTTCAGCCAATAAGATCGCGCCAATCTTCGTCAACGAGGCCAAATTCTTTGCAAACAACAAGTCCGAAAGGCGAGGTTGAAGACGAAGCTGCCAGCAGTATGGTAATCAAAGAGGAGGAAGACAGCGATAGAATTTCTTTGTCAAGATGGCGCGACGCCTCGAGGGACTCGGACGACTCGCGGCGTTCTGACGATACTCCTGTCCAAGCCAAGAAGCAAAAACTCGACGACGACGTCGTGCCGAGATTGAGACTGAATGCTAGTCTGGCAACGGATCCAGCGCTACGACCAGCGAACGTTGCCGCCCTTACTTTACAACACGATAATGTCTCCCCATTGAATTTGGCCGCACCACTCACCACTGGAATTCAGAATGGTCAGTTGCAGTTTAGCTAAACTTAACACTTTTATAACTTTATTCAAATTTAATTTCTAGAATTCTAAAAGTTACAATTGTATAAAATTACAATAACATCAAAGAAAACAAAAAATAAACTTGATAAATTAAAGACTTACGGAAGATAACAAGTCATCTTCTTGCAGCATTACAAACAGGACGACTATTCGTGTTGCCGACAGATGGCGCAGAAAATGTGCCTACCGATCAGCCGCGACAGCAGATGGTGCTGGGTTGCACTCCCTGCGGGATCCGCTTTAGCTCCCGCAGCACCTTGGAAGCGCATCGAACTTTCTATTGTGCGCATCGTCCACGCACAGAGGAGGATGAAGCGACGAATGATGACGACGATAAAAGTCAGAAATTTGAAAATCAGCGAAAAGCATACGCATGTCCTCAATGTTCATACAGCGCCGATAAGAAAGTGTCACTGAACCGGCATATGCGCATGCACGCAGCATCGCCTGCAGCGCCACCTATAGCTATCCCGTCCGCACCAACCACGCCCGTGAATAATGCCACACCAGTGGTGCCAGCCAATGGCACCCTTAACGAAGAAGCTGAGCGTTATTGTCGTAACTGCGACATTCGCTTTAATTCGCTTAAAACGTTTCGAGCCCACAAGACCCATTATTGCAGTACGAGACATGTTGTTAAGGACAGCCCCACGCCTCAGGTGAAAGCCTCACCACCTACGACCGCCAGTCCCGGCGATTCGCCACCACCACAACACTGTCTGGCATTACCAACCAACCCAATCCTAATAGTTCCGTACTCACTGTTTCGCGGCGCTAGTGTGCTCGCAGCACCCCCGCTGCCAGCGCCCGATACTCCTTGCTACCTGTTGCCAAATGGTTCACTTCACCCAGCAGGACCAACGGTTTCGTCAGTGCTGCGCACTGCTAACAAGCCAATGACACCGGCTTTGACGAACACTGGCACTCCTGACACTGCTGCGGTCACTTCCGCAGCAACGATTCCGGCGCCCTCTATTGCAGCAGTGGCACCTTTAGATCTCAGTGTAAGAAGGTCACCCGTTCATCAGGATGAAAAGGTGATTTTCTAATAGTTGTTTTCTTTATGGCTGTATATAGAAGTAGATAGTAAAAGAAATGCTTTTGTATACATACTCAACGTTTATCAATATTTCATCTAAATATTTTTAATCTCAATATGAGATATAAAAATAGATGTAGATCTTTTGTTATTCAATAATATAAACTTTTACACACGTTTCGAGTTTGAAAAGTATATCTACCTATAAATACACAAAATATCTTTTTAAATAAGATTTGTAACTGTTTTGTTTCATTAACTTCAACAGGAAAACAGGGTTTCTCCAGCACCAAGCATTTTGCCACCAGTAGGAAGTCCGCGATCGAGAAGTAGCGGCAGTCCCAGAATCAGAAGTGTACCTAATGTAGGAGTTCCACCAGTTGTTAATGTCACGCCACCTGCTGATCTTGCATTACGTCTTGCTGAACTGCCTCCTCCACCCGTACCTGGAGTCCTTGTTAAACAGGGAGTTTCTAGGTAACACATTTTATCGTGGTACTATATCTTTTTTACGTTAGAAAAATCGTTGAATCAACACTTGGAAATTATTATAGATTATGCATGATGTACTTAATACTCTACTAATTTATTAAAATTTGTTCTCTTTTTGAGTTTTTAATTTTTCAATTGTTAGAAATTGTTAAATGTATCCATATAATGGACTTATGTAATTAGTGCATTCGCATCATAAATTAATATTTAATTAAAATTAATTTTTATTTGCAACAGGTGTAAAGAATGTAATATCGTGTTTTGCCGCCATGATAACTTCGTCGCTCACAAGAGGCATTATTGTCAGGCACGAGAAAGTTCAGTAAGCAATTCTCCGCCACCAGGAACGCCCTCTCCGCCACTAGTCCAACTGATCTGTGCCGCGTGCGGTATCAAATTCACTTCCATGGACAACTTAATAGCTCATCAATCCTTCTACTGTCCCAAAAGACCCGAATCTCAAGAGCAACACTCTAGATGTCCTAAATGCAAGGTGAAAATCATGTTCGATTAATATCTAATAATTTTTAATTACGAGTTCAGTATATCTCTTGAAAATATTAATAATATTCATTGTTTCCTTAATCTTCATATGAAAAAAGTATTAAATAAGTTAATTCTAATATTACTAGAAATTAATTTTATTTACAAAAAAGAAACAAAAAACAAAAAATGAATAATTATATACATATTAATATATGTGTAATAAATTTTCTCTTTTTGAAATAAACCTTCATATGATTTATCATAAATGTGGTTTTATTTTCAGGCTTCTATCGAGCCAGGTAATGCTCATACGTGTACTAACACGACAACGGGAGGCTGGCGTTGTCCTGTTTGTGGAACGATTAGTCCTACAGCTGGCGCGGCGCAACGTCACATGGATGCTCACCAGGGCGTCAAAGCGTTCAGGTGTACTATTTGCCGTTACAAGGGTAACACACTGCGAGGCATGCGAACTCATATTAGAATGCATTTCGATAAACGCGGTTCAGATTTACAAGTAAGCATTGTAAATTTACCAATAAACTTAAAAAACATATACGTATATTTGTTAATTTTTATAAATTTCCTATAAAATTAACAACTTTAAATTTCAAATAAATCATCAAATATTAATTATTTATCTTCATTTCAGGAGGAAAATTATATAACGTGTATTTTGGAAGACGAAAACACAACTCCTACTCCAGAACCACCTGCAGCAACAACTCCTGAAGAAATTCCTGCAGAGAATCAAGTAAATGGAAAATCGGAACCGCGAAAAAGTCCCCAGCCAGCTGACACAGCTAAAATTAAGCAGGAACGTGAGGACACACCGCCACCAGAGGAGAGTTTAGACCCAACAAAAACAGGTCCGCGCTACTGTCGTTCTTGTGACATCCGCTTCAACTATATTCATACATTCATCGCTCATAAAAAGTTCTACTGCTCCAGCCACGCTGGCGAGGCTAGCAACAATAACAATAACAACAATAATAACAATAGTAGTCATACAACACCACCACCGAATAGCAGGACGGAAGCGCCAGTTCTTTAATTAAATGAAACGACGTTGATCGATTTGTTTGAGTTGAAATTGTTATTTTGAAGTGAGTTTTTTTGATATATGAAAAAGTATAGAGTTATACATAAAAAGACATATATTATGTATATGTGAATTATTTATATTTTTTCTTGTTATGAAATAATAATAAATTGGAAATTTCCATTAAAAATGTTTAAGATAATTTCTAGTACATTTGTTTATTGTATGAACGCTTTTGGATTAAAAACTAAAGTCAACTTTCAAGGAGAAAAAATATATTTCATTTATACTTCATTTCAATAAATACTCTCAATTTTAAGTATTTTAAAAAGTGTTGGAACTAAGGTTACCATAAACAAGGACACTTTGGCGGGACGCCCATGTAATTTTGATGGGCGTCCTGCTAATTTGTCCTTGTTTGTGGTAACTCTAGTTGGAACCAAAATCTCTTTAATTGTTCATCAGCATAAAGATCTTATATATATAGCAATGGAAATGTTGAGACGTTGTTTAACATGGTAAGAGCTTCAAAACGACCAAAAATTTAATACATAATAATTTTATTTCATTTAATTACTATGAATATTTATATTGATTTCAAATGTATATTTTTATAATGAACTTAATGATTCAGGATTGATGGTAAATATTATTACTATTTTTTCTTTTTAATGTTACAGATTTAATTTTTTCAATTCTTCTAGTTCATAATTCATAGCTTAAATTTCTTGCAAAACTTCCGTAAAATATCTAATTCAATTTATAACAATAATCGATTATTAAATTTTTGAAATGTACTTGAGGATTAAAATGCTCAAAAACTCGAAAGAGCATCTGACGTCCGCTTAAATAAAACAGACGACCTTTGAGGCCGGCCTTGACATAGGACTGTTCATCGTTGCCAGTTTAAGCTTTAGATACTTTTAATGAATTTGAGTGTGATTTACGTTGACCCAGGGAATTGTTCGTACTTATAAGTCCAATCTCCAACGTGTAAATATGCGCAATCATAGCACTTTGAAATACAAACCATGTTTAACTTTTTCTTCAATTCAGGGTATTCAAGGTACGAATTACGTATGACAAACCTATTTAAAAATTCATTTCATTTAAAGATCTTTCATTTATATTTTGAATTTCCTTAAATTTTAAATTTATCATTTAATTTGTTCTAAGGAAATATGCATATCAATAAAAAAGATTTTGTCAGGCGGCATTCGTTCAACGCTTACCCGACATTGAAAAATTGTAAATAAACGTCGTCTTTTCCCTCGAGACCGTCCCCAATTTTGCTCTTGATGTGCATTTATCTTTGGTGAGTCTCGAAATGAAGGATCACAGATACGACGCACATGTGCGTACAATCTCATGATTTTTTAATAATCTCGTAGCGTAGTTTATCAAGAGGAAAAAACGTGTAAAATGTTGTACAGTAGAAGCGTTAGAGTATTACAATAAAAAAAATAATAATGATAATAATAATAAAAATAAAATGAAATTATAAAAATAAGGGAAAACATTGAAAAATGATACAAATTCCGATTGCGAATGATACCAATCTCAGCTTGTGAATCTGTCATATGTTTACTTTGCAATATAACACATATTACATGTATTATGATAATAAATAGATTTCGAATTTGATGACGATGAAAACTCGCGTGCGCTCGAAAACTATTATAAAGAACAGAACTCTGAGTAAAATGAAGATAGAAAGTCGCTGATTCGTGTATTTCATAATAAATTGTCGATTTTCTATTTTTTTTACTAAGAGCCCTGAAGAAGTCTTTAATTCTATAGAAATTAGTTAAAAAGTCTATAGAAAACATTAAGATTCAATTAATTCAGTAATGTATTGAATTATTTAAACATAAAATTTGTTTAATATATTAATAATTGAAAATGTATTAGCAAAATCATGAGAATTTTATGAATTCTGAAAATTTAGAACCTTACTTTTTAAAATATTAGATTATCTTTTATAATTTGAATAATTTACTTAATTTAATTTCTAAACATTGTATACCATTAAGCAGCTATCAAAAATTGTTACTAAAATGTTCATGTTGTATTGTGATTTAAATTATTTATTTTTTTAATACTAAGATGAACATACGTGTATAAATATATTTTTTAATATTCAATGAGAGAATACTGATAATAATAAAATAGTTTGCGAGCGTACGAATGTATAAATTAGAATTAAGGCCAGTGTTAAATGTATACGCAGTGTAACCATATCAATTGATGACAAAATCATTTACAAAATGTATGTTGCATATAAATAATATATACATGCTATAGAAAAGAACGCGCATAAAAATTGTTATTTAGGTATATTTATTGACTTCTGGAATTTTTTATCACTTAGTTCAAATAATCGAAGAATGAAAATGTAAATGAATATTAATCAATTTTAATGCGCGTTAAGTAAATGAAGTTTTTACGATAACGTTTTGCAGCCTTTTTCAAATAAGCAAGACATTTGCCAAAGGCAGATTAGAAGAGCCAGTATCGATGGATTGTGATACACGCGAACTGTCAGCAAGAATCAAACGATTCGGAGTAAAAAAAAAAAAAAAAAAAAAAAAAAATGACATTGTTAGCACAATTGGCGATACTTCAGAAAAAAAATCCAAAATTGATGCTTCAAGTCTCAATTGCATAAAGTCTCGCCAGAGTCGTAATGATAATAAAATCATTATTTATAATTATTTAGTGCAATATACGTGTTGTATATAAAATGAAAGCCGCGAATCATTTATTAATTCGAATAATGAAATGTTAGTTACTCATTTAATTTCGTTACTCTATGAATTACGACCCTGGAAATCTAGACTAACTTTATCAAAATTATGAATTTTGCGCAGCCGCTCATCAAACAATTTTTAGGCTTAATTTTATTGTTTTTATTTTGATAGAAAAAAACGCAAGTTATACTTATATAAATATGTAATAAATATATAAACACACATGAATAAAATTCTGCATCATTTAATTTGTGTCATTCTTAAAGTAGAAAAGAAACAAAAAACAAATGAACTCCTTTAATATTTAAGAACTAATTTATTAACATTGTTATGAATTTGTATATGAAACGTTTATTAATTCCTATTTACAATATAAAATTAATGATTGACAATAAAACAAATAGGTTTCAGATTGTGAAAAAATCAATAAATGTTAAATTACTTATTTGGTATAAAGTAGTTTTCAGATTTTCTCAACTAAAATGTGAAATTACACTTCGTTTAAGTTTTCAAGTAGGTTTCCGAGACAGAAAATACTCTGTTTTGTATGTGACGGACACATATCATAAAAGATACTATCGAAATCGAAACCATATTTCATTATTTAATGATTAAAATCGTACCAAGTGATGCATAAAAAACAACTCTTAAAGGTGAATTTTATTTTTTATGCATATATATAAAAGTAAACGCATCAGAAATCATTTTTATATATAACGATCAATAATTAATCTAAAAATATTTGCAATTATTTTCAAATTTGTACATGATTGTTTGCAATTAATGTATGATATAACGGCAAATTATGTTCAACTCAATTAATTACTATATGACACAAAATTAAATATTTGTGTAAAACTTGAATCGATTAAATAACAATAATTTTACAAGAGTTTATACATATTAAGGTTACACATTTATGTACATCAGTCATCTTCGTCATCATTATTACTTAAGTAATCACTGTATCTATCACTTCCTTCTGATTCATCACTTTGAGAATCTTCATTAAACTCTTTTTTCAACTTTGCTTTATACTTCGCATAGCTATAGCCATAATTATTAACATCATCTTCATTCAAACCATAAGCAAAATCTTCATCACTTGATAGTTCATCAGCTATACACAAATTCTTGACAGCCATTCTCATATCATCTTCATCTATTGAATCACTGTCGTCTTCTTCATCAGGGTAATCATTTCGCCAGTTTGACTCAGAATTTTCATCGTCAGAATCATTATTGCTTTCTTCTTCAGAAATGTTATCATTTTCAAACACAAGTTCTTCTTCTATAGGATGAACTGAGATAAGATCTATTGACATATCATTTTCCGTTTTTGTATAATATATGTCATAAACATAATTATCTTCTTCCTAAAAAGTTTAATACTTAATATTATAATTGACATTTTAAGTCGTATTTTAATAAGCTGTGGTGTACACTACTGAAATAATTCATATTTTTAATAAAGAAAACAAAGTAAAAGTTGTTAAATTCATATAATCATACAATTAAAAAAATCTCAATTTTTCTCATATGCATGTATTAAAAGTTGTATTTTACCTTCTCAGGTTGGCCTACAC
>JABFOV010004564.1:0-13677 GCA_022817685.1 Aradophagus sp. ZL-2020 | reverse complement strand
ATCTAGCAGTAGGACACCGGCCATCTTTAATGGATTATCTCGCAGAGCTGTCATGTCGCGCGGCCGCCATCCTGCCCAATGGCCACGTGCTTCGCGCGGGCCACGCTCGGCGGCGCCACCGGACGGTCCGATGCTTGCGAGCGCGAACGTTTGTTGTGCTTTGCCACGCCGAGTGAAATTCAATTAGGCGGACAAAGAAGGAAGGACAATCGGAGTCGAGTTGAATTTTGCTTTAGGTGAGTTTTAGATTTGTTTTTCTAACGCCACATGCTGATTCGACTGGTCATCCAATATTTTTAACTGACAGTTGATGGATTTTTTCCGTTGGCTTCTCATTTTATTTACCTGTCGAGACGTGGGTAAACTTTCATGACGTTTGATCCGAGTTTATCAATGAAAGTTTTATCAATTCGGGCAAATTATGATAAAATTGTCAATGATTTGTTTGTCAGTATTGTCATTTGTTTTGATTCGACGTGAATGAAAGGTGAGTAAATGTTGGTTATTCTAAGGGTAAATATTTACAATCTAATTTGTATTTAAAACTAGTATTTAATTATATTTTCAACCGCGTCAAAATTTCTATGCACTCACAGGGAAGAAGTCGTCCATGTAAACTGATTGCAATAAATTTCTAGGCTTATTATGTAAATTAAGTTGGAGAGAATGTTTACAACTTTACATGAAAAATTTGTTGTAAGGTTTTTGGTGTAAACATACATGATATGAATATATAAATCTTCACATTTCATGAAAAACAAAATAAAATATTACGTCAAAAAATTTATGACAAATTTTTCATGTAAAGTTACATTCTCTCCAACTTAATTTACATAAATAGCCTGAAAATTTACATTTTCCCAGTAATTATGAGGAACTTTTAACGCAGGTAATGTAAGTATTATTAAAATTAGAACTGGGTGTTAATATAATGTTAATAATCATTTTAATATATCATAAAACTCATTTTGAATTTTTTGCAAAACGAAAGTTGTGCAAGAAGTTTACAAAACGTTGTAAACTTCTCGCACATAAAAACATACGTATGAAAAAGAATAATTTAAATATCATTAATTGCTCCTCCTGCAAAAGCAATATTCAAATGTTATTGAATTGACCGCAGGGATGCTGCAACGACGAGATGACAGTGAGATGGCGCGGCAAGTCGAGGCGTGAAACGGGAAAAGGGCTCCCTACCTTAGCGGTCGGTCTTGGCAGTCGGACATCTAGCCGATCGAGCTTGCCTATCCAGCCAGAACGCCGCGGTCCGAAAGTAAGACGGCTGTGCGCGAAATTGGTGTGTAAATGCTCTGTGACGCGGGCGCGGACTTGCGGGGGAGCGGAAACGAGGCGAGCCAAGGCAGCAGGTTAACCGTAAGATCTCGGCCTCGAGGTTTTGGAGCATGCCCGGGGCTTTGCTGAAGTACCCCGCTAGCGCCTTAACATCAGCAGCAGCGACAGCCGAGTGAAGCGGCAGCCGCGAGTCGGCTCGTGGGAACGGTCGCCCGAGCGAGAGCAAGCACAGCCAACAACAACAGCGCCGTCAGAGTCGTCGCCGAACCGCGCGATGAACCGCGTCCACGGCGCGGCTACACCGACACCCGGTGCTGTTCTCTCGTTCCTCGTCCTGCTCATAGCCAATCTCGGCACCTGCGACAATGCGCCAGGTGACCACCTCGTATCCCTTAATTGAAAGCTTATTTAAACTCATTGTAATCTTTGACAACACAACATAGAAATCAAGTAGATTTCTTATGTACCCTACTCGACTATAATGTAAGAATATTCGCGTGGGGTTCCAAACTCAGATAGAAAATAAATATCTGATATATTGATGAGTATTTTCCACCAAGGACTGTTTTATATTACAGATAGATAGATTCTGTACCAAAAATCCACTTATTTACTATGCTGTATTGTTGCGGAAAGTCATTATGTTTGTGTCAGAGGTTTCTATCATTCTTTAACAAGTTAGTTGTCAGTATAGTTGGCGTAGAAATATGTATCCCCTATAGGTGTTTGTAGATTGAGCTGGCTTTATGTTACAAGCTTTGTTGTCAAACGTCTGAGCCTGTCGTAAAATGACAAGAGATGGTACGAAAGTGCTCTGGCTTGACGACCTTCAGATTTACATTCGCTTCCTGTCACGTCGGTGTAACTTTGTCCGTAGCTTTCGCTCTTTGAGTATTTAAGTTACATTATTTAATTTTGTAGTTTGTGAGAGTTTTTTTGCAAAAATAAAGTTACTTTAATTGATCTTATTGTCATGTAAAAGTGCGATTGGCTAATTATTGTTTAGTGAAAAAAAATTGTATTTTAATATGTTGTCAAAACACGGCTTATGTTATCAATTCTATTGATAGATTGATAGATAGAGTTATCAGAAAGAATATCAATTTTCTTATTATTTATTATTTTTACTGTGTACTAAAAGTGTTTAAAATAATGGTTATAGTCTATAAGTGATTTTTTTTTTTTTTTTTTTTTGGCATCACGTAAACTGTTTATAACGCTTGTTCCTTGTTAAATTAATATAGTTTGACGGTGGTGAAGGGATGTCGTCAGAAAATACGCCTGTTATAAGTATTACTGTGAGCCGTCACAGTAATAATGATAAATCAATTATAAATAATACAAATAAACGTGAATAGGCAATTTATGATATAATAAAAATTTTGTTTATAGATGTAGAACTGTATAGAAATCAGGTGTACATTCCGGAAGATGAGAGTTTGTTTATCCTGGTGTCACAAGCTGCGAGTGGCATCGAGGCAGGAAGCACTCCTTCTCTCACCTGTCACACTCGGGTGTCCAGTCAAATCTGGTGGAGCCGTGATGGTGTCAACCTCACGACTGTCAAGGAGTCAGATTTGAAGGGCAGGTTGGACATCCATCACGCGAGCAGAAACGACAGTGGCAATTATACTTGTCACGCCAAGTCGCTCAATGGAGTCATCGATGAAGAGAAAACCATAGAAATTAGAGTTTATGGTAAGATGAAAAAATGTTCCATTATGAAATTGCATGCTGTGTATGCCAGTAACTTCGCCTGCTTTTTAATTAATTCATTATTTTAATAGCAATAATTGAGCTTACATTCAGTAAATGTTTTTGATGTCCTTTATGACTGACTATATATTTTTATATCTTCAACATTGTAATGGAGTTGTAATATAAATTGTTTGTTAAAGATGTAAGGTAAAACAGAAAATCTTCAAATGGTTGTAATATAGAAAATAAATTCGTCAAAGATAACAGTTGTATTTTGGGATAAAGTCGATTATAAGATTGACATTTTTGCTAAATAGAGTATTGAATTCTTGCACTCAAAATGTGTTTTTAACATTGTAGCAAACTAATATTCTGCTCTTCCTATATCGTTAAATTAAAGGGCTTATATATGTATATATATATATATATATATATGTATATATATGTATATATGTATATATATATGTATATGCATATATATGTATATGAATTACGATAAGTTAGCATATATTAAATTAATACATTTATAACGTTGTCCTTTTTTAGAACCAGGGAAAATAACAGCAGATGAAAGTATCAGAGTCAACATTTCAAGTTCAGGTTCACTGAACTGTCATGTGTATGGTTATCCAGTGAAAGACTTTATTTGGACTAAGGGCAATGATACTGAATCGCAAGGTTATCTGAAAAATCGTACGACCATTAAGTCAATCAATGAAACGTATTATGTTATGAGTTTGACATTTGATAGTGTTGGACGAAAAGACAATGGCACTTACACATGCCAGGCCAACGATTTTAATGGCCCGATCTCAGCGCAAACACATCTGTATGTGTTAGATGTACCTCAAGTCATTCTTGATGTCATAAAGCCAGTGAGCACTGACAGTATTTTTCTGAACTGGACGGTTCAAGCGTGGAATAGCCCTATTCAAGGTTATTATGTATATTCATTAAAAAATAATTCCGAGGGATGGCAAATGAGTTCCGATCCTATCAGTGGCGATCAAACAAGCTATGTTTTAAGAGGCCTCGAAAAGTCGACAGCATACCAGATAAAGATTAGCGCGAAAAATGCTATCGGTATGTCACGCTTTTACATAGACTCTAAATGGATCACAACTTTGGATGAAGGTAATAATCAGCGCATGTAACATTGTTGTTTTAAGTAAGAAGTATCAATAATAATGATAATAAACAATGTTTTAGACCCCACTTTTATACCAAAAGTAACTTTAAAAGGAAGTACAGCACATTCCATAACGATTGCGTGGACGAGACCACCGCCTCATTTAGCAGAGTATATTCATTATTATCATTTAGTGATATATCATAAAAATATGACACGAGAAGCTTTCTTTTACCCAGTACCGCCGACAAAGAGGAATTTAAATAATGTTTACTTATTTGATTATCTGGATCCTGCAACCACTTACAAATTCAAGGTAGCAGCTTGCAGTGAATACACTAAAACATGCGGAAATTGGAGCGAAGAAAACAACGGCACTACATTAGACGGAGGTATATTTTTAGTTATGAAGAAATGTATTTTTCAAATTAAAGATTATTGACACTGATGTTTACTATTGAACATTTTTACATTGAATTACATTTTTTAGTAATAGAAGTAACGTTCGACTTGAATACAAGATAGATAAATAAACTGTAACAATCATTTTTTAATTTTAGTATCAAGCGCACCCCAGAATTTCACAGTAACCTGTGGAGTAGATGCTGATACAGGTAATAACTACATAGCCTTATCGTGGGCCTTACCGTTGCATCCAAATGGGCAAATCTGGCAATATCGTGCAAAAATCAGTGGCACAGCAACATTTATTAATCATTTAGGACAAATAACTCATGAGAACATGAATGTGATTGATAAGACGTTTCATGAAAACGAATACAAAAGCAAAATCCCTAACGTTTCACCAAACACCAATTACACGGTAATTTCTTGGGCATTCTGTTTCATGAATTCTTGTTTGCAAAATTAATTATTTTGTTGAATTTCCAAAGACTATTATATGCTAGTATTTTATTAAAAATTTGTTAATTGTGAGAATAAATGATTATACAAATGAGTTATATTGAACTCTAATATGGTGTTATAACTATTTATTAACAATTATATTAAAATATTAATTACGTTAAGGTTCGTCTGATGAGCATTACAAGGCCAATGTCTCACGGAGAAGAAGCAATTGGGCATTGCCAAACGCCGCCAGCAATGCCAAATCGAGATGACATATCTTTTTCTTGGCAAAAAGTCGAAAGCGATGGGAAACATTTTTTCAAACTGAGCTTACCTCGAGTCACGGAAAGAAATGGTCCTATATGTTGTTATCGAATATTTATGGTTAAATTAGAAGCTCAGACGTCGGTCGCTCAATTACCTCCACCCAAAGAAATGCCGCTGTTCACTTACAATTATGTACACGAAATACCGACAAGTGCAGCTTATCTTGCTGAAATGTTTGATAGCATCCATTTGGTATCAGACATTTTTCTTGGAGATGGTGAATTGATGACCAACATCAGCAATACTTGTCTACGATGCGTGGGCCTAAAGCCAAAGCCTATAAATACCATTTTACGATTTGTACCAGAAGAAGTGACACAAGTAAGTAATTAATGTAGGATTTGATTTGGTCACAGGTCAAGAAATAACAAAACACTTGTAGAACAATGAAAATATGCTTTAATTTTTCAGAGTGAAACAACATCAACAACAATTACAACTACGACTACAACAACAATGAAAACAACGACAACTTCAACATCATTACTGTTTACTTCTGTTCTACCAAGTAAAACAGTTTCATTGAATGCCATTACTACTGCAATTCCTCCCTCGTTTTTAAGTACGACTACGTCAAGTATTAGTACCGCAGAAAGTTTTACATCGACTGATTTGCCAGCCACAACAGAACGAACAGAAAGTAAAAAAAGGAGAAGAAGAAGAAATCTGTCGGAGGATATAAAATTAAATGATATATCCATAGAATCTCCGTATCTACCTCAAGATGGATCTTTAGATGATCGATCCAATTACACTGGATTCATTGAATTTATCGGTGACTATTTTTCAATTAATTTAAGATTTTTTGTATACAGTATCGTAAAGTATAGTATTGAGTATCATTGGATATTTAATAATTCTCACTGCTTATAAGCAACTTTAACAAAGTAACAAATAATATTTTAAAATAAAATAAATTAATCTAAATAATTTTAATATTAAACTCTTTTTTTATATCAAATATTTCTTTTTTTTATCACAAATACTACTTACGTATATAAATAATGTTTAAAGTATTTATAATTTACACTTGTTTCACTTAAAAAAGGAAAAGATAAAAATTATTACATATTTTAAAGATATAAATTGATAAGCATGTCTATTAATATGAATAAAGATAATTTCTAACTAGACATTAAATTGTAGATAGAGTTAATTTGTATAATAACTTTCGCAACTAACATTGATTACTGCTTTTAGTGTACGGAGCTGAAGAAGACCAGTATATTGTAGGTTATACAAATTATTTTCACCCTTTATTTGGCGGTATGGATCCTGTTAATATGAGCATAGAGGAGTCTATGACACTGACTGTCATTTTACAAGTGATCTTTGGGACAATACTCATAATCATTCTTTTTGTAACTTTATACCTTTTACACAAATACTCAAAAAGATCTCAACAACGAGGAGAGGAAACTATAACTCTTAGAAATAGTTTCAGGTAATATTATTATTGTCTTATTTCTAACATTTTTGGACTCTCGTTTACTTGATATGAAATTTATTTAAATCTACTAATTGCAGTCATGTATTATCTTTGCGCAGACACTTATGCAGAAGCTTAAGAAGAGGTCACCAACTCGTTACTCCAACTCCACCTGACATGCCTCCCATTTTGAAAGCTGACTTGTTGCAAGCATTTTTTGATCGACATCGTGATTCAGACTATGGTTTTCAACAAGAATTCGAACTTTTGCCAGACAGGTACACAAGCTATTTAGAGAAACTACTGCATTCTATTAATAAATTAATTCTAATAATTATCTTACTGAGATAATTAACTTTTTTTTAACCTTAAATGGTTTTTAATTTAAATCAATTATTTAAAACAGGTTTACTGATCGTACAACAAGAGCTTCTGAGGCCCGAGAAAATCTTTACAAGAACCGTTACCCTGATATCAAATGTTACGATCAAACGCGTGTCAAGCTCGCTCAAATCGATGGTATTTTTGGTTCTGACTACATTAATGCCAATTTTGTACTCGGTTACAAAGAACGGAAAAAATTTATTTGCGCACAAGGTCCGATGGAAAACACTGTCTGCGATTACTGGCGAATGATTTGGGAGCAACACCTTGAGCTGGTGTTGATGTTAACAAATCTTGAAGAGTATTCTAAGACCAAATGTGCCAAGTATTGGCCTGACAAGGGCGAGACCAAAAGCTTTGGTGACATTACGGTTGAGCACGTGAGCGAGGTCCTATACTCAAATTACATGGTGCGTGAGCTCAAGATGACGCGTACTGGTGAGCGTGAAACTCGCAACATCATTCAGTACCATTTTCTCGTGTGGAAGGACTTTGTGGCGCCCGAGCACCCTCACGCGATTTTGCGGTTCATCAAGCGAGTCAACGAGGCATACTCGCTAGAAAAAGGGCCAATTCTGGTGCATTGCAGTGCTGGCGTCGGCCGCACGGGAACTCTTGTAGCATTAGATTCGTTGCTACAACAACTTGCTGAAGAAGGTCAAGTGTCGATCTTCAACACAGTGTGTGACATTAGACACCAAAGGAACTTCCTCGTACAGTCGCTAAAGCAATATATTTTTATTTATCGTGCGCTGGTGGAGATGGCTCAATTCGGCGATACGGAAATTACCGCAACACAGTTGAAGGCCTACGTCGAGAAGCTGCGCCAGAAGGAAAACGGCAAAGAAAAGTGTCGAATGGAAGAGGAATATGACGTTAGTAAATTTATTAACCTTATTACTTGGCATTAAAATATTAATATGAATATCGTTCATTGATAAATTAACTTTGTCAGCGTATTACTGCAATTTTTAAATGACATAACTGCATTGTTTATGGATAATGTTTAAATTGTGAAACCAAATTTTCGAATTTACATTCAATATTTTTTTTTTTTTTTTTAATTTTTTTACATCTTGAATTCAATTTACAAATGTATTTTTTTACAGAAAATAAGTGCAGTGTTGGAAGACAGAAAGTCTTTCTCGGTAGGCGGAGGTGAAGAGAATAAGCTGAAAAATCGTAGCGAAATGGTGATTCCTTATGATCGAAACCGCGTGATCCTTACTCCAATTCCTGGCAAGGAACATTCAACCTACATCAATGCATCGTTCATTGAGGGCTACGATAACTCTGAATCCTTCATTATCACACAAGATCCGCTCGAGTCGACGATAGGTGACTTCTGGAGGATGATTATGGAACAGAGCATAAACACAATAGTGATGCTTTCAGAAGTGAGCACAGAGAATGTACAAAAATGTCCGCGGTACTGGCCGGAAGACGAGGTCGCTTATGACCATATTAAAGTGCGTTGCATACAGAGCGAAAGCTGCCCCTATTATACCCGCCGAGACCTTTGCGTTAAAAACACAAAGATCGATGAAACAATCTACGTATCACAGTACCAATACCATGGATGGCCAACTGTCGAAGGCGAAGTGCCAGAAGTGACGCGTGGTTTGATCGAACTCATTGACGAGACCCAGTTTAAAGATACCGAGTCAACTGCGCCGCTGGTCGTGCACTGTAATCATGGCTCAGATAGAAGTTCCATGTTTGTTGCTCTCAGCATACTGGTACAGCAATTGCGCACCGAGAAGCGCGTGGACATTTTCATGACGACGAAAAAGCTGCGTAGCCAGAGGCATGGAATGATCAGCACATTTGTAAGTGTTTTAAATACTAGCGCCAGCGGATAATAGTATAAAATAACTTACTTAATAATTTGTTTTTTATTTCAGACTCAATATGAATTCCTTCATCGCGCGATTGTGAACTATTTGGATCTACACAAACTCGCTGACGAGGACGCTAATTCTCAGTGAAGCAGGTCAACAAAGTAATTTAAATTTTTCATTTTTATACATTCAACTTTTTCTTCATTTTTAAAGTTTTTTTTTAATGAAGATATTAATGTGCTGCATGTCAATGAGTCGCACTAGTCACTATGCGATTTAACACGAGAATAAAGACAGCCAAATGAGGGGAAAATGAGAGTGCGCAAAATGACCGTTAATATTTTGCGTTTTATATCGAAACCGTTGCGCGATTAGTGTGCTTGTATAAAACATTTTTATACGTGTCTTTATAAATATACATAGTGGTTAGCTGAAAAAGACACCAACGAACGTTCGACGTCAATTTTCAACCACTAAATTAAATGTACATTTGTCATGTTTCTTACGAAAATACAAAATTTAAACAGTATAGTTTTTCAATTAGAAAACTACGAAGAAATAAATGTGGAAATTTCGAAAAAGTTGGAAAGAATTGTAGAATTGTATATCTACTATAAGAAAAACGTCGTTTTTAAATTTTGTATCTTTTGTGAAACACGTCGACCGATCGTTGCGGCTTATCTTTTCCAACAAACCTGTATATATCCGTGAGCGTATTACTATTCCAAGAGGATTTTGCTATTTTAGTAATAATAATTTTCGAAAGACCAATGCTATATTTTTTTTACATGACGATTAAGGCTCGTACACACGACTGTTTTCGTTCTGAACGATGTTCTATGGACGTTTGCGCTGGCAAAAATGAACGAAAATTATAACGATAATTTTCCTTTTTAACTGTTTTATCTGTTACAACATAGCTGACATAAAGTGAACTGAATCACGTGAAACAAAATTTGTATATTTCTCGGCAAACAAACTTTTTTTCCGCGTTGCATGAACGCAGTGTCGAGACGTAAAATGTTCACATTTATTTTTTTATTTTTTAATAGTTGGTTGATATATTATTATTATCAATTTTTTTTTTCAAAATGCCTGATTTTTGCATAAAGCAATCCTGATATCTGTATTCGAATTAGACTGTTAAATCGATTCAACGATACCAATAAGAATACATATTTTTTTTAATTCCTTTTATACATTTAATCTATATCAAGACTGATGTGCGAATAGTTTTTTAAAAATCAGAATGAGTAACGACCTATACTTGAATGCTTGAAAATGTTAACGTAATGCATCGTTTCATTTCTGTTAATTTCGACTATATTTTCGTTTAATTTGTTGTTTGCCATATAAAAAGGATACCCTTGAATTTCCATTCGCTAAAATATCTTTATATCTCCTTTTTCGCCCCCCCCCCCTCTTCCTTTGTCATAGACTTGTGTTTCTGTCGCAAGTCTTATGTTTACTTTCAATTTCTTATGTGATACTAAGATTTTATTATAAGTGCGCGCTGATTTTGAATTATGGTCCATTCAACAAATAAGTTTAGATATTGTACAAATCCAATTCGAGCCTTCAGGATTTCACAGTCTAATATTCTTCTTGATACGCTTAAAATAATAAAATTTAATACAATTTTATTTTGCGAGGATGTTTGAGCAAAGTATAAAATTGATATCAGAAACTCATTTTTTAATTTGCATATTTAATAATTAAATCAAAGCAAGTTTGTTTTTTCAAAAGACACAGTTAAATGAATTTCTTTTTTTTTCGGAGTTCTGTCTACGGTAATACTATTGTTGGAAGTAATATAAAAATGTAAACCTGTAGTTGATAACATGATAAAGCATGCACGATACACTTAAATAAAACAGAGATTGTTTCGTGGTAGGAGTTTGATGAACATATTTGTTGAATATGCCAAATGTATTGAATAATTAGTAGGATCGACAATATGGACAAAAATTGTGTACACGCATATATTATTTGTAATAAGATTTTTAACTCTAAGATTGAACTCAGTTAAATGTCTCAGTTAACACACGTTGATAACGTTCATTATTTTTTCTAGTCATTCTCATTATTCGACTCAGCAAATTTATGTGCAAATTATTACAATTCAACCGACAAATTAGCAGACATGTGAGTGTAACACTTTGGTGCAATTTTTTTTCTTGGAAAAATTGTTTATACTTTTGGAAAGTATAAAAGGTTTCAACGATAATGTTTATATTATAAAAACTGCGCATAAATATCAATGGACGAAAATTCATTTTATTTGTAATTAATTATAAAAAACACCAGAAAATTCATTTCTAGTATATTTATTCTTTGTTCCATTCACAGCGACTACAATAATTGCAAACTTTTACTTCGAAAAGCCTCGAAATGCCACAATGGCCTCAAATAGCTTTTCTGAATTTTACAACTAACACTACAAGCAATATTGTATATTAAACAAGGAAACGTAAGCGATGAAAATACAGCTTGGTTAAAGTTGGTTCCTTCGACTGAAAGAACGTGCTAAGTAGACATTCGGAGAACTATATCCGCTTTTAATTTTCAAGTCGTTTAGTTAAGTTGCCAAATTTTTTACTTTTCTATTGAATTCAATACATTTTATAAAAATATATAAATAATAATATATATATAATGGTTTTCTAACTTTTATAGGTATTTACTGACTATATCTATATTGTGTAATCAAAAATAAAATTCGACTGAAGCGGTTATTAATTTACGTTCAAGCCACAAATTTCAACAAATACTTAATACTCATGCAAAAGACTCGGAACTATTCTAAGAACATTTTAACGTTAAGTTACACGTCACACAAGTTAATTGAGAATCATACTACCGTCATTATCAGCTATTAAATCTTGTTTCAATTCGCATGTACAGACTGTGCCATGGCACATAAATTATTAGGTGTACGAATCACTTCAGCGAATATTCGCATTCGCGGCAAGTGCGAACTAAAAACCAACACAGGTTTTACTTCCCAGCGTGTTTGTCCGACGTCGCCGGCTAAAACCAAATTCGTATTCAAAAAGCGTTGCGTCTTGATTGCTTCACGACGGCGCTGAATTAATTGGTACACCTGGTATCATTGTTGGCAGACATACAGGTTTATGATAGTCACTATTTTTCATTACACAAAAGCGCGTTTATTCGGCGACTGTTAATATGTGATAATAAATAAGGGGTTGCTGAGAAAATTATGTACATCAAATTTCGTCATCTTCTTTTGATTTCGAGCTACGTTCAAAAAATGTTTTACGAATTTTGTTATTTGTAAAGTATGCAATAATATTGAATTAAATAAAAGCAAAAATTAATGAATTAAATTGACTGATTTTTATCGAAAAAAGAACTGCGGAGAAAGATTTAGAATTATTCGTGTCAAAATGATCAATGTTAATTCAAAAGAACATTTTTTACTCGATCTTTTTATATTTTTTAAACTTTTTTATTTATAGAAAGTTATGTATTTATAATATTCATTTTCACGTTTACCAATTGTAATATACTTTTGCGGAATACAAATTACTTGTAATTTGTTGCCGGTGATTTGCAACTGCATTTGAACAATATAATTTTTTGAGTGTAGAGATGTTTCAGTCGGAGACACAGTTCAATAGGAGCGTAGTCAAAAAAAAAAAAATTGAAAAATTGTTGTAAAAATTGGTATACGCAGTTTTCTCGGTGCGGCAGAGAATGATCAATCGCGCCGACGGTTGAACAAGAAGTACGCCGAAGAGTTTACTTCTGTAGAAGAACGAAAGAAGGAAGAGAACGTGAAACAATTGTATAGTAGGTTTAATTTCGTTCAATTTGACACCTGCGATCGAATCGCGTCGCGCATTGAACATTTCATTGTATCGCTTTTTCACTGTACAAGTCAGGCAAACATATAAGACTCGATTCTGGCGAAGGCATGATTTTCTAAGCATAGTCAACGCACACTTCTTATTTCGTCTGATGAAAATTGCGCGTAATGAATGAGAACGTCTACATATATATGTACACATACTCACATACATACATATATATATATTTAAATCGTTCTATATTATCGTAAAGTACGTGCTTATTAAATTTGTATAATGAAAAAATTTACCTGTAAGGCTCAAAGTGATTCAGCGTGGACTAAGAGAGACTTTAATTTCGCACTTTTGTACACAAGTTTCGACTGGACGATTTTTCCATTGAAAGATAGAGTCAGATTCATCGAAGGACATGACACAAGTGCGCGTGAAAGACATAAAACGTAAGAAGCGAGAAGATTAAAGTGAAGTGAATAAGATAAACTAAGGAACGATAAAATATTGCGCGATGCGTAGCGTGTCATTGTCGCGTATTATATCTACGTGCGAATTGTATCCTTTTATACCTGTAAAGAAAAACAAAATTGTATCTCCAAAACTAGAACGGTTATGTTGATGAATAAAATTAGGTTGATTATATAAACCACTATTTTTATTCAACTTTCATGAGTTTTCGTTTTGTTTCTTTTTTTTTTTTATAACTTTAATTTATCTTTTCTTTCATTAATTTTTACTCCCTTAAATTGTTTCTTCAATAAAATTTATACGTAAACTAGATTACTGCGCGCGCTTCGCGCGCGCCATATATATGATGTGTGATTTTTGTTATACATACATGATTGTTTTATTATTATAAATCTATATAAATTTTTTTTTAATTTTTAAATTATTAAAAAT
>JABFOV010004563.1:0-13682 GCA_022817685.1 Aradophagus sp. ZL-2020 | reverse complement strand
GCCAAGCCAGAACATAGCAGACGCGGCCGTCGGTCGGTCCGCACGCCAGAAAGGTTGGTACCCGTCAGCGTGCGAGCAGCGACGATCGCAGGAGGGCGCAAGAAGCATCCCGTGGTGCCGACGGGGCCGCATGTACATCGCTTGCTTAACCACCTGAGCGCCTTGCTGCTCGCCGACGCTTTACCTGACCCGCCCACTCCCCCCCTAAATTCCCGTTGAAAAAAAGGACGAGGAAGAGGCACAATCCCGAGGAAACACGAGGAAGGCCGACGTCGCAGCCGTTGCCGCGTGTCCCGGGTCACCCTAGTTTTTAGGCCCAAACAAACGCGTAGCCGATAAAACCCGTCTGTGATATTTAAGAGTATAAAGTTGTAAAGGGCGCAGCGGCGCCGAGGAACGAACGCTCGTCAAGCGTTGTCCAGCGTAGAAAACAAGGCCCGCGAGCGAGCGAGAGCAACCGAGCGAGCGAGAAAGAGGGCACGAAAAGGAGCAAGGAGAAAAAAGTACGAGTACACGGCGTAGAAGCATCACGGTGTATGCCATTCTTCTTCAAACTCGGCGCCAAGAAGATGAAAGACGAAGGTGAGTACCGCTTTGGATTGAGAGTCGAGTTGAGATTGAAAATTGTAACCCTCCGATGAGTTGCACAGTTTTGTCTCACCGCTCGGTCAGTTTTTGCTTTTCGCCCTACTGCTATTGTTTCCCATTTCTTTTGTTCTTATCTATATAATCTTTTCTTTTTTTGTGCGTTTTTGCAGATATTTCTTTGATTTTGTAGTGAATCGTTTTTGTTTTTGGTTTCATTGTAGATTACGTTTTGTTTCAATTGAGGGAGATTGATTCTTTTCTCAGTGGGTATTAGAAAGTAAGGTTAAGAGAGACTTTTGCTTGGGTTTGAAAGTTCGGGGGGACTTCTTTTTACGTTCTTTTTCTTTTTCTTTCTTTTTGGGGGAACTTATTGTTTTTGAGGGGCTGCTTCGAGTTTGGATCAGCCCACTGACATAACGAATCCACTGAAAGCAAATTCGGCAACACTTAGCTCTTCTTTATCGACCTGACTCAGCTGCCAGCGGGATATTTGAATTTTCATATGACATGCCGGTGAAGGAAGAGGAATGTACGACTGCCGATATTGCACGTTCTTCGAATTGCAGCAAAAGTAAACGAAATTCCAAAATTATAAGAGAACGAATTGACTCTAACAATTTTTTTCTTTTATTAGGTCCTAAAACAGTGTCATTGTGTTGCAATTTATGCGAGAAAACTTTCCCGTAGTTTTTAGAGTGGGAAAAGGTATAAAAATAGGTTTCGTTACATCAAAAATATATGTGTGTGTGGGTGTAAATAATTTTTCATTAAAAAAGACACCAACTTTGTGGTAGCAGACATTCTTCATTCCTTTAATGGCCGTTTGACAGCTGAAGACAGATTTTAACGTAGTGGGGATATCTATTGTAAAAAATTATGTTAGTAAAGGTAGGTTTTTCGAAATTAGAGGAATCAAATGCTTTGAAGGAAAAGACCGTGAGGGATGGAATAATTGTTCAGAGTGATAGTTATAGTTGAAGGTATAACGTAGAACTATGATAGAGAACCAATGGAACGATGTAGACCTACAACAGATTTGAAATTAATTTTATTTTATTTTGCGTAAATAAATTGTGATATTTATTTAATATTGATTAAGTATTATTAAAAGTATCAAGGTGCAAAAATTTAGAACATTTATTTGCAAAGAATTTAAATTGAATCAATTTTTAATTGAAAAAGTAAAAGTAAAAAAATAGTAAAAGATAAAAAAGAAATATTTTAGTATTGATATAATTAATATGTTATAAGTATAAGATCTGGTTTTTATTTTAAATAAAGAAAGATTAATTATGTTTGACTTCAGTGCGAAAAATATTGCAAACTTCTTGCACATTATAATCAGTTATATTTGTTAAGTGAATGCATTATGAATTAAGAAATCTCAAGCATTATGATGAAATGAACTAAGTGGACTTGAAAATAGTAACCAAATTAAAAAAGTTCATTATTTTTTATTGCAATTAAATTAAAAATCAAGAGTGTTTTATTTTGTTACATTTAAAGTAATTAAAATCAAATATCATTGATGAATTTCAGAATTTAAATGCGTTTTATAAAAATTTTTTTTTTAGTAATTAAAACAAAAACAAAAGATATATAGAATCAAAAAACCAAAATATTTATAAAAGTATAAAAATGGTATGGTATAACGTGTTGCAAATATGTATTTTATTTTTTTTACAAAAATTAGAAGAATTGATGGAAAAATTACAAAAACATTCTATACATTATATACATTTAACATATTTTAGATATTTTTTATAAAGAAGTACACTGAAAAATTTTAATAATATCTAAATAACAATTTGTATCCTGTATTTCAATACAATATTAATAATAAATTATTCACCATTCAAATTAACACTAACTGAAAATAATGAAACTAAAAAATTATATAATATTCAGTACATAAAGCATTTGTATATTTTATTAAAATAAAAATATTTTAATTATTACTTATTTTATTATTTATTTTCATTTGTACAATACTTTTTCTTGGTATTCAAATATTTTAATAAGAAATTTCGAATTTAAGAAACATCCAACTCAGAATTAGTCACAATCATAATATAATCAAAATTAATAGCCACACAAAAATAATAGGCTTTGTCCCTGAGCTCAGAATTTTCCTAAACACACCGAGTTTTGCAGTCTACCGTCATAACAGCTTTTTGGTGCGACGACTTCGAACCGTTCATCAGTCTGTAATCGAACAGCCACATGTTTGTATCGTGTACGAATTAATTTCGTTTCGTTAATTGAAAAGTTAAAGTGAAAGATTTGAAAATTCGTATAACTTAACGTGAAAGACAACATTTCTTAATTGATTATTAGAACTTGCAAAGAACTTATTTATTTGCATTTTGTACAACTCAATTTTCAAACACATCAATTTCTATTCACCATTGGATTATTTCAATAATTCAACAACTATTTCTCAGACATTGTTTCCTAGGTAAATATATTTATTCAAATATCACTTAATTTTTATCTAAATTAATATTAATAACAATGAAAACTGTTTATACTATTATCATAAATTACAGTACAGTGCTCTGAAACCCAAACTTTTTTTTTCTTTTCATTTTACAGAGTACAAAAGTCTACAGTATTTATAAATTTCTTTAAAATTAAATTCACTCTTGCTTAAAGAAATTGATAAGAAAATCGTTTAATTACCTCGCGTCTTATATTTGTAAACAACTTCGAAGTTTCAAGTGGATAGCTATTTTGGTAAGAGAAAATTTCGACAATGAAATTGGAAAACGCGAAGCAAAAATCATCGCCCTTTCGGCGACGACGTCTGAGACGTTTCCCGCTGATCGGTCCCACGGGCTCTCCTTTCTTGGACTCGACTTTATTTGCTACCACCAAGACATGCCGGTGGTATCGTCGCAACAAGATCAATTCCAATATCAAACATTGTATTCGTGAGTAGTTTGTGAATGGACAAGTGTTTTGAAATAAATTCTGAGCTCAAACAAATTAAATTATGAAAAAAAAATAATAATAATAATAATAATTATTGAAAACATGGAAAAAATCATATTATTTATTTTAACGATTACTTTTAAATTAAAACATAAAAAAAGGAAATTGTTGTTGTAAGTCTGAAATAAAATTCATATATATTGATTTTCTCTTTATTGTTTCAGGCGATGAGGCGATTATTTCAATGTCCGTTGGTGGCGAGGTGACCGATACTTCCATCATAGAAGTTGGTCGAACGAGGCCGCAGTTCCAGTACACGCGGGTTTGTACACATTTGACTACTCTGTTATTGTTGTCGTCGTCAAGTTTAACGTTAAACTCAAAGTCAAGATTAATTTGAATTACCATTTCGTTTACCTTTTCCTTCATGCATGAAATAATAAGCGAATTTTATTCATTCTTATCAGCCAATATAAATTATTTTTATTTCCAGGATGAGTTGATGGAAATCAAGAATCTACCTTTGTCCAAACGAAGACCGGAAAAATTGGATAGTGCCTATAACAAGTATGTTTTTTATTTCATATATTTAATAATAATTCAATGTTCAAAATTTTTTTGAAATTATGAACTCCAGTTTTAATTTCTTGCATTCATAAACATGGAATCTCTTTAAACATTCAGTAATTTTTTTTCTAATTAAAAATATGCAAACTGTTAATCTTAATTTCAGAATCATGTTTCCTTTTAGATTAAGAGTTTTTCACTATATATAACTTATATTCTATAAGTTATTTCTTAAGACTTCTGAAATACTGATTAGTATATTAAATGTAAGATGATCTTACACAAAATTCATCGAATCATTGACATCAGATATAAATTGCTGATAAATAGTTGAATTTTTATTGTAAGATATTATCGATATTTGTTTGCTTACCAATATTGACTGAGCAGTTCTCATGGCATCTGGGACCCGGAGCGCTGGTTCTTAGATAGAAAGAGGAGTGAAACGCCACCAGATGATGAGAAAACAGGACGCGGCGGCACCACTGAACAAATCACCGAGAACCACAACAAACGGCGCAGCGGAGATCCGCGCGAGCGTATCCGCAAGGAGCAGGATGGCATCGTGCTGAGCCCGCAGCGGCGTAGTTTTAATTCAGGATGTTTCGTCAACGTCTCGCAACCAGCCTCGAGGCGACCCGAGAGCCCGATTAATAAGACTGAGGTTTGCTGACATAATTTTAAAAAAAAAAAAAAAAAAGGAATAAGAAGCTTACAACTTCTTTCTTGCAGCAAATTTAAAATTGAATTAATGTTGAATCAAAATAGATAAATTTCAATGGAAAATAGAAAAAAATGAAAAGTAAATAAAACAACTAAATACTTTATCTTTAATGGCGTTGAAATAAATTTAAAATATAATTTTAATTTTTAGTGCACAATATTATATTTAATTTGAAAACATTTCAAAAGAAAATTACAAATGTCTTGCATATAAAAAACCAATATACAATAATTTAGAAAATTTTTTGCGAAATTAAATCAACTATTAACAAGAACAAAAATTGGGTTTAAGGTAAGCCATCGAGACCCACCAGTGCGCAGTCGCATTGGTAGTGGACGAATCCTGAACTGTGACATGTGGGACTTCCGTTCGGACATGGACAAAATGGATTCTGACAGGTCAGACTACAACTTTCGATCGGGCGTGGGTAGTCAACGCGATGGCCGCGACAATCGAGAGAGTATGCGAGACCGTGATCGAGAACGCGATCGTGACCGCGATCGTGACCGCGACTCTGGTCATGACCGCGATAAACGCAGCTTGCGTCGTGAATTCTTTGAAAAATTATCAGACAGCAAGAAATATTCTAATAATAATGATCGTCGGTCGAGGACATACAGTGAGAAAGAGGCTGAGGAACCCGAATGGTTTAGTTCTGGACCAACTTCACAGCATGACACCATTGAATTAAAAGGTTTTGAGGATGAGAAAGGCACTGATGAGAAAGGCAACAATAACACCAAAGGTAAGAACAGTGATTAGATAATTTGGTAAAGTAGAAAGAATCGACAGTATTTCATTTACCAAAAATTAGTATTATATTAAATATAAGCGCCAAACTCTTCCTTTTTATATTTAATAACGCTTCATTATGATTGCATTAAATAAAAATCAATGTCTATGAATTTTCAATGGTTCAGTAAAAATTATTTAATATTTCTATCGAACGTTTTATAGGTAAAAAACAGTCGCCAAATAGACGAAGAAAGCGTTATTTGCGGAATGCTTCATGCGTGCCAGAAAAGGAAGCGGAAAAGTCGTCAGAAAATAACAATGCTAGTGGTCCTAAGGGACGCGGCACTCCAACTTCAGTTGATCTTGCGACGAATGCTGCAACAGAATCACATATGCCAAACGCCGAAAATAATGAAAAAGTAAATGAAAAGGAAGAAGATGCGCGGGAATCATCGAAGAAAGAGAAAGCAACCTCGAATGAAACTTCAAATACCGCCAATGAGTCGAGCAGTAGTCAGGTTCACGAGAAGCAGACCACCAATCTCAGCCGCAAAAACCAGGAGAAAGACCCATCTGACTTCAACCTTGATGACTTCCTTAAGTCTGACACATTTCCTGGAGTTCATGGCCTGCTTAGTGTAAGTTAAAAATGAAATTATATACAAAATCTATTGCAATTTTCGACACAGTCGAATAAACTTTTTTACAAAAGTTACAGTTTGAAGTTTTAAATAAATTTTGTGAATATAGTAAATAAATTTTATGTATAATTTTATACTGTACTATCTTTTTCTTCTCTCTATGAGAATTTTGTGTAAGACTAATTAATTTGTTTTCTGTTTTTCATAATTTACAGAATGGTGTCGGCGCAAATAATGGTTCAGGATCAAGATTCAGTCAGTGGTTTAAACGCGAAAGTCCAGTGCAGCTTGAAAACAATAAAGGCTCAATTCAGGATGAGCTCCTGAATAACTTACTGAATGACATTGCAGAGCCGAACATCCAAATTCCGTCCGTGAGCGAATCTAACGCCTACTTTGCTCCGATTTCCCCAGCAAATACTACCAATCATAATACTGTACCCTCTAATACCAGTTTGAACCTCTTGGAGATGCTCCACCGTGGAAATAAATCGCATCAAAATGGACAAGGAGAGAACGTGAATAGTATTACTTCAATGATGAAAAATAATGCAATTAAAGAAATCGGTAATGCATAGTTTCTTTTAAGCAATCTTCTATTTTGTATTTGTTCAATAATGTACAGATTAAATATTAAAATATTTGTTAAAGGTTCAGGTAAAGTGATGCACAATTTAGAGGAGTTAGAGGCTGAAATGAGAGGAGGTGTGCCAGCAACTAGTATGGAGTCACATAAGCAAAATAAAACTGAAGAAGATCTTTCTGCTTTCAATAAACTTGTAAGTAATTTTGAGGATGTGTTGGTGTCTTTGAGTAACACACCAAAATTTTGTTGCATTTTCAGTTTTTAAAAATGTCGTTGTATTTACTTTTATTCAACCTATTTTTTTTTACAGCTTGCTCAAGTTAATGGTGGCCAAGCTGTGCCTGCAGCTAACGGATCGAATTTACAAAAACAACCACAACAGCCTGTAACTTTGATGCAGGTATTTATTATATACTTTTCTTTGCTTCGTTTTATTATTATAAACTATATCAGTATAAATATATATAAATATGAAAATGTTTCTAGTTATTCAATTTGAATGCCAAAAATCAACAACCACCTACTCAGCAAACAGAACCACCTCATGTTCCAACATATAATCATGTAGGCCCACTTGGACCCGTGCAACATCCTCATCAGTCTCAAATGCAACATGAAAACCTCTTAAAAGTTCTGCACATCCAGCAGGTAAGCAATCTTTAATGACGATTAAAGTAATAATTCAATTGTTATGTTTAATAACTGTGTTGATAATTTGTGATTTTATCCAAACAAATAAATAGCAGCAACAACAGCAGCAGCAGAAACAAAGACAACAGCAGTCAGAAATGTTGTCAATGATGGTGGGAGGAAACCAGCGTATGACGGGAATGAGTCCACCAATACCGCCTGAAGTTCAAATGATGATTAATAATGCACCTCCGACTCAAAATTTACTACAGAGACCTGAAGCCCAGGCCATAATTCATGGCCTTCAACAAGGCGAAATTACGAAGCAACATCTTATTCAGCAACTTCAAGTATGTCACAAAAACTTTGTTTTGATTGTCAAATGTTTTATTTTTACTTATAAATAAATGAAACACTTTAATATTTATTTAAAATGTAGGATATTGTAAGTGAATATTTGGTAATTTATATGAAATGGTTTCAGAATCCTGCAATGCAGCATCGTCACCGCGAAGTTCTAATGAACATTTTGAAGGTTTATGGTGGTACTACTCCACGAACCATTAGTCCCCACGCAGGTGTGCCGAACCCGCAAGAACATTTGTATCAACAAATGCTTTATCAGCAACAGAGAATACCATCTCCAATGAATAATGGTATTTAATATACTTAAATTACATTAAAATTAATGTTAGTGATTAAATTATTACACTACAAAAAAAACTGGACATAATTTTATTTCCTCTTTTAGTAAATTTAGTTTTATTAATAAATATATTTTTCATAAAATTTGTTATTATATGATTCATATTATGATACAAAGTTTACTACAAAAAATGCTCTTAGAAAAGTAAATGTTGAATTGAATTTTGGAAATGAATTATAAAAAAATTGTTTTTAGTGCCATCTTCACGCGAATACGCAGCCCGCTCTCAGACTATAATACAATCTGCACTGATGAAAAAGAAGTTTGAGGAACAGCGTGAAAACTTCCGCAAAAGACAAGAACACCAACAACAGCAAACCCAGCAGCAACAGCAGCAACAACAGCAGCAACAGCAACAACTTCACCAACGTATTTCTAGTCCTGTGAATGCCGCATCCAAGCAGACTTTGAGTCCACCGCCGCTGGCCTTCACCCCGACCTCCGTGTTACGCAAGATGACTGCCGACAAAGAACCTGAGGGTGCGCCATCAAAAACTCCTTGCAATACACCTGTACAACCGCAGCGGCATGTGGCTTTTAATATCGAGCCTGAGCACAAGCGCGAGGTCGTTCGAGGCAACATAGATATGGCATTCCTCGAACCAATTGAAGTGTGTCGCGACCCCGACGACCTTGATTCTGATTTAAATCTCTCCACCCTGTACAATGAAGAAACAACCCAAGAGTCAGAGATCATTGAATCAGTAATCGAGCAACCTTTCGAGGCCTCAGGTGATGTCATTTTTGATAGTGGCGACACTTCACATAATGTGGCCAAGATAGAAATCAATTGTGAGGATTACAGGGAGAAGGAGACAGTGATTGAAATGACAAACGACAACAAGGTCGTCGAGGAGGAAATCATCCCTAAGTGGATAACCACTTATGAGATGCATGTCAATGACGATGGCACCATTGTCCTGGACAATTGAAACGGGCGACCTCGGTTCTGCTCAGATCTCGTTTGCTCTTATGCTTACATTTCTTAATACTTTCCTTAGAGTGTTCAAGTAGAATCAGTGAAATTCACTTTTTTCTCTTTCTTCTTTCTTGCTTTTTTATTTATTTTTATATTTTTTTTTATTATTCATCAATCAATTTTTTTAAGTCCTTATTTGTACGTCAAACTTGCATTCCTTTGATGTCACAACAATTTTCTTTACATTTGCCTCGACACCTTTGTTATTTGAAAATGAGATTTTTGTACTGCATATTCAAGCGCAGCTAAGAATACGCGTGCCAATGTGCATTCGATTTGCGATTGTTTAACTTAGTTGAAAGTCGCATTGCTTAGCTAATTGATTGCGCCTGTGAAATTTAGCTTTTGTACAATAAAACTCTTTCACCTATAATTTTTTTTTTTTTTTCAATATTTTTTTGTGTTCTCATCTTTCATGTTAAACTTGCTTTCTTTTACAAACATGCTTTCAACTATCGCTTATTTACTTAAATATTTTCTTCTACTTTTTAAGCTTTTTACTTTTTTTTCTAAATTTAATTTTTGTTGCTGTTGTTGTTTTTGTAGAACTAATAGTAAATTACAATGAATTAATTTCACTGCATGACAAATCAACACAGTAGTAGTTGAATTTTTTTTTTTTTTAAATGGTACGTAATATATGTAGAAACCACATAATTTTACTAAAAAGTTAGTACATCAGCAATATAAATTTATGGAATTATTTTTTAGGTTTTGCTATTTCATACTTTTCAACGTTTTAAAATTATGTTAATATAATGTAATTCAAAATTTTAATTGTATTGTTGGTAACTAAATGCTTTTATTCTTGCATTAAATGCAGAAAAATATAAAAAAAAAAAAAAAACTTATATTACTTGATTTAAATTAATTGAAACAACAGTTGATTTTAATGATAAGATTATTTTTTCCATTTTTTTAAAAAAAGTTAAGGATTTTGTGAAAAAAGAAAAACGTATAATTCAGTCTTGTTATATATATACATATTTTCAACCCATTTTCTATAAATTTGTTAAAAGAAAATATAAAAGAAAACATGAAAAAACCTGTGACATGATGTCGTTTGTGTCTGGCTTTAGGGAGCAACGATTCATCAAAAATGGTGAATCCGAATCAAGCATCCCACATACAATTGCAGTCGAACGTACAAATAATGTCACAGGGAGTAATCTCGCGACACGCGACCTTGCGACCGCAACAGCAGCAACAGCAACCGCCTTCGCAACAGTCACAGCCTCAGCAACAAACGGGCCAGAATACGTGGGCAAACGCCACTGTGAAACCGCATTCCGGTAACATTTTTGACTCACAATGTCACACAGTTGGTTCGTGTACTATAAGCACATTTTTATGTATCAAAATTTTGCGAATTGTTAGCTTTTGTTCATAACTCTTCTTTATTTTCTATTATTTTAATTTTTCTGCCTCTTATAAATGTTTTAACATCTTGAAAACATTTTATTTTCACTCCTCTTTACTACAACGTGTATGTTTGCATGTCAAATTGGTGATTGGAATGTGTGAAAATATGTTTTAACAAACAATTATTTCTTACTTCAAAGACTTTATATCTACTTTAGTTAAGAGTATAATTTTGTAATACCGATTTCCATGATGTGTTATTCATTTATGCTTGAAACTTTCATTTTCCATAAATATATTTTTCAATGTATAATATTATTTATAATTTTGTAAACGAGGAAACTTTTTTTATCTATTATTGTAACTAAACAATTTAAATCATGAAATCAATACCACTCATTCAGATATTAGTGAATTCATATCAAAAGCAATATTAATATTTTATTTTATAATTTAACCAAGAGTCTGAAACTCGGGATGAGATTTCCTATGTTATTTAGAACGATATGTGGTCGCTGTTTATATGTCTTATCTCAAGAGATTCATGTTCCTGTAGTGGTCTTGTTTAAATTGTATTACACACTTGTTTTGCTATCGTTTGAAAAGACGAATAATAAATCAAATATTGATAAAAATTATTATTTTTCACAGGGCGTCCAATAGTGAAAGGTGGTGCAAATTATCAGTTTAATCAGTACGGTAATAACAACTTGGTGATCCAATACCACAAGGAGGCTCAGCGAGTAATTGTCGGTTCGTACGAAAATTCACAACGTTCTAAACACACGATGGTTGGTTCTTCGGTACAGACGCACTCGAATGTCCCTCCACAATATAATGTCTCGCCAAGCACAATTATGCAGCAGAGGCCCAATCAAATGAATAGTCAAATTAAATCACAAGTGCCGCACAATCTTGTGAACATTCAACAACAGATGCAGCAGCAACAGCAGCGCTCCACTAAATCGCCATCTATTGGTCTTAACCAAAATTATAGTTCAACAAGAGCAGGTAACTTTTCATTGTTTCATTTCAATATTCAGATGTTAATAGTATATTGTGTGATAATAAAATGTTTTTCATCACTTTTTAATGATAATCAGTTTTCCATCCATAGTTTTTGCTTCTAGTGCAATGAAAGTACTGTATTTCGCACTCAATTAACGGAGTGTAAAGTTTGCTACTTTCCTGACAGAGAAAAATGCTACTTTCCATTCGCTAATAGATTCAAAAAGTGGTTTCGTGCACGTGTTGCAAAAATCATTTTACTTTGCATTTCAAAATATTTTGAAATTGTTTTGACACTTCACTCTACTTTATATCAAATAACACTATTGAAAATTATCTTCCTCAGACTGTAGTCCAACTTCGTATCCAATTGCTTGCAACGGTGATTCGAGATTGAAGTGATATTCCACTATTCCTAGCCTTTTCCTCCACAATCCACGCTTTCCTGAACATTCTATGATGTAACGAAATATTTCTTATTTATTTATTTATTGTTTAAATTCATTTATATTAAAGTTTCGTTGAATAGTGATAATTAAAAAGAAAATAAGAAAAACAATGAATATAAAATACTTTTAATTCTGTGTAAATGTATATTTAATTTGAAATTGATTATGTTTCAGAACAAATGTTTGCAGACGGTCGTGCGATTCGGCCTCAACAATTAAACATCGGCGTGGGTCGTCAAGCATCGCCTTGTCTTGGTGGCTACATGGGCAACAACGGTGGCGACTTATCCCCGACATCGAATCAGCTTGCCCGCTGGTTTAGTCCAGAGCTACTTGCACAGGCGCGCGCTGGCAAACTTCCCGAACTCGGACAGACTAACATGATCTCGCTCGAGGAACTCGAACGGTTGCAACACGCGTCTACGGTACATGATTAAATGTAATCTGATCAGAGCATTTTGCAGCAACAAAATAAGACAAAAGAAATGGAAGGCTACTAAGAAAAACTTAATGCGAAAACGAAGAAACTCAACAGCCGTTCACTTTGTTTTTTGCACGGATCTCAAAACGTTTTTCTTTAAATTCATTCCTTTTTTGTCTGTTTTTTCTTTTTTTCATATTGGCATAATTTGAAAAGAAGACAAACAAAAAAACAACAAAAAGTACTACGAGGACAAGAACCGAAAGTCGAGACGTCTTACAGAACCAGAAACAGACTGATTTTACGATTGAAACTATTTGTAAAGTGAAATGGAGAACTCAACTTCCAAACGACGGACCATGGTAAAACATTGAATATGTTCGTTCTTTTAAGTTGAAATGATTTTTTTTTGTTTTTGAGGTTTATTAGGTGCAATTTTCCAAGTTACCTTAAAACTAGTATTATGCGTTATTTAATTGTGTAATTTGAAAAATAAATTATCAGCATTATAAAAATGAAGAAAAAAAAAGAGAGGGAAAGAACAACATGTCTGAATGTTGTTTTGCATTTGTGTTTTTTATCTGTAACTAATTGGGAACTGCGTTTTGGAAGCTAAATGAATATATTTAGAAAGAACAAAAAGAACATACGATAGACTTAGATTAGTTAAGTAAAAATGTTATTGACCTTTCACTGAACGAATTGATGTCGTTCGATAAGGAAGAGTTTGCAGAGATTCAAAGAAATCTGTAAGAAATGAAATGAAGAACAATTGGATGTAAAATAAAGACGAGCATTTTAACGGAATTCGATGACATCTAGTTTTGTACGGACCTTTTCATTTGGCAGACCTAGACCTCATTCGCGAATCTTTCTTAAATGGGTAATTAAGTAATATGACTAAAACTACTAGCATAGGTGTCTAGTAGAGATGCGATTACAATGTTACAATGATATTAAAAAAGTAATATAAATTAATCTACAAATAATAAACATTCCATTAAAATGTCTTTTTGAATATAAAATAACAATGCCTCGTAGAATGATGTGCAATTGTTATTTGTTCATTTTATTTCATATTTTATTTCTCTTTTTTTTCTTTTTCTTTTTTTTTTTTTTTTTTTTTTTTTGTATAAATGTTTTTTTTTTATAACCCCCCCCCAACCACCGGACCCCCCCTACCGTTCGCCGGCCTCCTCTTGCTAGAAAAAAAAAAACTAATAAAGACATGCTCAAAACAGACCTATGTACTCATATATTTCGTAATGCAGTTCAGAACAAAAAAGAAAGCAGTACGGTTGCGGTTGTGTTAGAGATCGACTCCTAGAGAGTGGTACTCTAATGCAGTCTCG
>JABFOV010004562.1:0-13683 GCA_022817685.1 Aradophagus sp. ZL-2020 | reverse complement strand
CTATTTTGACTGTATGATTATTGAAGACCAAACTTCTTAACTTTACTAAGAATTGTGATTCAATTTTCCTGAAGTTGATGTGTATTTATCCTATGTACACATTAGAAAATCCTATAGAAAAACCAAGTTTATAATAATTTTACAAATAATTATCTATAAATTTTATTCACTTTAACGTTTTAATAGTTCAGCATTATAAATCGCCTGTTTTTGCAGAACAGATTCATTTGTGAACTTAGAAAAAAAAAATTTGCTTAACTGTTAAAGTGCTTACTCCTACAACCCTGTGAGCAGGACTCTATAAAGTTTTTTTACAGCGTTATTCCTTGTCTTTGAAAATGTTATCAACTTGTTTCAACAATAGTGCCACAAGTTTTAATAATTTCTGTAACATTTTCATTTTTACAATCTTCAGTAGATTCCGATTCTACTGTAAGATCACTTTTATTTCTTTCAGTTGTGGTATCAATTGTTGGTTCAACTGCATAATTACTTTTGTTTGTTTCAATTGTGGTATTGATTGTTGGTTCAACTGCATAATCACCTTTGTTTTTTTCCATTGTGGTATCAATTACTGGTTCAATTGCATAATCACTTTTATTATTGTGATTCATTTCACAAATTGGAGGATCTACCATAATATCACTTCTACAATGTTTACTGATTTCAAAGTCAACGGTAACACTATCATTAATAATTATTTCATTAATTGTAGATTCTGTTGTAATATCTTCCTTCTTAGTTGTTTCGTTAACCTTGTCATTTATTTTATCAACTTCTGGTTTATTTTCTTTATCATTACTTACAACATCTTTGCTTAAATTTTGTACAGATTCTGCACTTGAACTTGGTAAATCATATGATAACATTGTAGCCTTTAACGCTAGGTATTCTTGCACGGAACCAATCGGATTCAATTCTTCTGTTGGAACTTTAACTTCGACTTGCTTTTCTATATTTGTAGGCGAATTATTAATTTTGCATAATCTTTGCCTTTCGCGCAAACGCTTCCTAATTTCAGACTGAATCTTTGATTCTTTAATCACATTTTGCACATCATCTGTCTTGTAATATCGTGACGCCCATGTTTCATTGGCCCTTTTTTCTGGTGAACTCTTTTTTTGTATCTTATCATCATCTATTTCATCCATGTCATCTGGATAATCATCCAGATCAATTATCTCCTCCAAGTCATTATCAATTATTTTTCTTTCTGGTCTTTTTAAACACCTTTTGGGCTCGATTTCTTTATTATGATCATTCAACTGTGGATCCTTTTTTTCTGAAAAGTTTTCAACTTTACCTGTAGATTCAACTACTTTAGCAGTTTCAGTCACTATTTTCTCAGAGCTTGATTGATCCATTTCCTTCAAATTACTGGAAACTTTTTCATCCTTCTTTCCTAAATTCTCAACTTTTTCTACTTTCTTTGTAGTTGTATTGTCTGATTTCTCTCGAGATTTCTTCCTACTTTTTCTTTTTACTTTTTTAGACTTTTGTTTTAAAGTCTCCTTTGCTGTTTTTTCATCTTTTTTGCATTTATCCTTTGAAAAACTTGTATTATCGTTTCCATCTGAATTTTTCTTCTCTTTACTTTTTTCTTCTCTTATATTTTTATTTTCCTGGATATTCCTCTCTTCTTTACCATTTATAGTACTATCTTCAGTATTTCCACTAACGCTATTTTTATTGCCATCAATAGACAATTTTTCAGAACTATCAGTCTCTTTATTAGCAATACTACATTTCTGTAAACATGTATCACTTTGGGTTTGATTCATTTTAGGGCTATTTTTCTTTTCATTGTTTTCTTCATTTTCATCATCTGATGACAGCAATTCAATTACTGGCGTTGGATTTACTACTAGAACGACATCTTCATCTTCAGTTTGGGCCATTATATTTTCTAGTTGTTGAGAACTGAATTCATTAATTACTTGTTCCTTTGCCATAGATATTTTCTTGTCCAATTCTTTTGTGTTAAGAGTACTACTTGGTCCGTTTGAAGTTGATGGTATTATGTCTTCTTCTTTTCGAATTAATGCTCTTATAGCCCTGGCTCTCATTTCCAACTCCAATAAGTCTAACAAACTATCTCCCTCTTTTTCCTTGCTTGAATCCTTCTCGCCTTCAACCTTCACTTTCGATTTATTGAGTTTATCTTTTGGTTCAGTCTTGACCTTTGATTTACCTTTATCATTAATATTTTTCTGACTGTGAATCTTATTTTTAGATTTACCAGATACCTTTTTAACTGTTGACTTTACATTTTTCGATTGAGAATCTTTTTTGCTCAAGTCATCTGATAGCAAATCATCAGTGTCTGATATTATTTCTAAAGATGGTCCTATAAAAATATGTATAATTATTTTGCATGAATAACAGATAAAAACTAATACGAAAGTCTCATTTTAATGGTGTTTAATACCTGAATCATCAGATTCGTTTGTATCAGAAGATTCTAACATTGGCTGAGCATTGATTATGGAAGTGATTCGTTTTTTCGACATGCCACTAAGCTCATTTGCGCACAGCTCTTCTAATTCTTGTAAATCTATTTTCTGGAAACAGTAAATGTCTTTGTAAGAGAATTTGAAAATATATTTAAAAAAATTTAATTATTCTTTAAAAAAAAACTTGAGGGCTTAAATTACTTAACTTTTTCTAGAAATAGATAATTGTATAAGAAATTAGTAATCATATTTCTGAATACCTTCAAAATTTGAGGTAACATCATACGAATTTTATCTGGTTTAACTGATTTAAATAGTTGCTTAGCTAGTTCTCTACGATCAGACATATATTCTTTGATTGATTTTAAATCTCTAGCATCGGTTTCTTCATCACTAGACGAATCAGATGAGGTGCAGGAACTTGAAATCTAATAAAAATAAGAATAAGTTCATTATGGATGATTAAATTAAACTTTTACTTCATTTAATCAACTTAAATATATTTCTTGACAAGCTTAAACTTTCCAATCATATTTGTTAATTTCTGTAATATTATACTTACATTGTAACATGCTTAAACTATACTTAAAAGATTTTGGTAAGAAAAGATGTACTTTAAATAACCCTGTAATTAATTATTCTGCATAATTTAGTGATTGATAAATAAGTAAATAAATAAATTAATATTTACACATTGAACTAAATTCAAAGAAAGTTTGAAATGATGATTCTACTTATTACAGAGTTCTTAAATAGCAATAAAATATGAAAAATATTTTTAATTAAATAATTTAGATAAAATAAATTTGAAAATATTACTAGAAATTTTGTTTTTTTAATACTGTATAACAAATAACAATAAACAGTCCAAAAAATCTTATGGTTAA
This sequence comes from Aradophagus sp. ZL-2020, assembly GCA_022817685.1. Classification (NCBI taxonomy): domain Eukaryota; kingdom Metazoa; phylum Arthropoda; class Insecta; order Hymenoptera; family Scelionidae; genus Aradophagus; species Aradophagus sp. ZL-2020. The sequence continues at coordinate 10,343 of JABFOV010004562.1, read as the reverse complement.
TAAGAAAATAAAAAATAATTCTAAGTAATCAATAGTTATTCAAACTTTTAAATCTAACTATAATTACAAAATCACATAAAATAGATCACTTCAGTTAAATAAATTTGTTTTGTTTTCAATTGTATATTTCAGTTTTAAATTGTCATGCAAAGTAAATAGGTTAGAAATCAAATAAATTTTACCTCATCTGAACAATACTTCTTTATTTTCGATTTTTTGAAAGACATCGTTCATTAACTACTTTGTAATTATCCAGAATTGACAAACAATTTTCAGCATAAATTAATCATTTGAAAAACATGTATCAGCAATAAGGTTTATGTTTTCTATTATATTGTAATACAAATGTACACTGCGATGGCAGCACTTTCCATATGTCATGTGTCAGTATTCGCCTGCACTTTATTAGATGTAAATGTAAATATTATTGTATATATTTTGTATTATACTTTGTAAAATTAAGAAAAAAGAAACGGAAATGGAAAGATTGAAAATTTGGTAAGTGCCTTGTAAATATTCGTAATATTAAACTGGCATGTAACAAAATAACCTTAAAATTACTAAAAAACAATAAACAAGTATTAAAATTTAAGTCTTATTCAAAATTAATTATTCGTTTACATTTTTTACAATTTCATTTCATTATTACATATATTTGATTACATGTAGTAAAATAAATTCTTGGATACATATTAAATTATATTAAAAATTGCATTTTTTTTAATTTTCAATTGACAACAATCTTATCTTATACTTCATTGTTTATTACGTTTATTTGAAATATAAAAGTTAATGCAGTATGTATTGTTTAAGTAATACTTTGTATTTTTTATTTAATTTCTTACCAATGTAAATTCATCAAATTACACGTTGATAAGATTGTTTTGAAGAAAAAAAAATGTTTTTATTTATTTATACAATAAACTACATATATCATACTAACCGCAAAATATACAATAATTTATCTTTTGGATGTAGCATTTGTGGCATTTTAATAGTTACTTTAAAGCAAGCATGAACTAATTGATCATAATCTGTGCTCGATTGATAATAATTAACGTTTGTATAGACAAAGATCCAATTGTATGACACACGCTTATGTAAGTTATATATTAATGAGAGCAAAGAATTTTATAAATTAGATGTTTTAAAATTTTTATTGATACATTTTTTTTATTAAACATTTTTATTTTTAATTATAATTAGTGTACTATATACTTATGTATATTTACTCTTAATAATTAAAAATTAAAATACATAATTCCTCTATTTTCATTTTATTTTCTGTTAAAATTTAACTTTAACGTAAGTTTAAAATGTAACTAATTTATGCTTTTTTTTCAGTATGGTTTCAGACTTTTTTTATCCCAATATGGGCGGTGTAGAAGAGCATATATTCAATTTATCTCAGTGTCTAATAAAAAGAGGTCATAAAGTTGTTATCATGACCCATTCTTACAATGATAGAATAGGTATTCGCTATATGACCAACGGACTGAAAGTAAGCTAATATTTGTAATGCTTGATCTTCTAAAATATCAAATATTCCTAGAAATAAATATTTTTTATTATTGATTTTTAATTTCAGGTATATTATTTACCGATTAAAGTATTTTACAATCAATGTGTTCTTCCTACAATGATGTGTTCCATTCCACTTATTAGACATATTTTCATTAGAGAGCAAATAGAAATTATTCATGGTCATTCAGCATTCTCTGCGCTTGCCCATGAAGGAATGATGATTGGTAGATTAATGGGTTTAAAGGTAATATTTATAACTAATACCATGCAAACAAATGTCTTATTTTTGGACACTTTTGGCTTCTTAAACATAAAAAATGGCTCAAGTTGAGACAATTATATTTGAGATGAATTTAAAGTTTGTGAAATTTTAAAATTAATCTGTAATTTAATAAGAACCTGTCACCAAAACGATATTGTTACTACATTAATTTGCACAAAAACTTTGATAGAATTGAACTTGTGATTTCATAATGAAAAATATAAATCACTGAATTTTGATACCATTGATTCATTGAAATTTACATTGATTGATTGAGAAAATTTGTATCATTAGATAGATTCAATTATTGTTAATATTAAATTTTATAATCATTTTATTGTAATAGTATTTATTAATTGTGTTTACTGTGCAAATAACTACAGGCAGTATTTACTGACCATTCCTTATTTGGCTTTGCCGATACATCAGCTATACTCACAAACAAATGTTTACAAATATCTTTATCCAATTGCAATCACTGCATTTGTGTCTCTCACACTGGAAAGGAAAATACAGTACTAAGAGCAAAAGTTCATGAGAAAAGAGTGTCTGTGATTCCTAATGCTGTTGATACAACGATGTTTACTCCTGATATTAGTAAACGAAGTAATGATTTTAGTAAGTAAATTTTAATGGTTAAAATTGAAGAGCATTTATGGACACATGCATGTGTATACATATATAAACAATTATACTTTTTTATACAATGGTTACACGGCAAATTAATTGATTTTTTACAGTAACTATTGTTGTAATATCACGATTAGTATATCGCAAAGGAGTTGATCTTTTAGCCAGAGTAATACCCGAGGTATGTTCAATGTACAAAAATGTTCAATTTATAATCGGAGGTGATGGACCAAAACGATGGCTTATAGAAGAGGTCCGCGAAAGAAATTTGCTTCAACATCGAGTCACGTTGCTCGGTAGTTTAGAACACTCACAAGTGAAGCATGTTTTAAACAAAGGTCATATTTTTTTGAATACTAGTCTTACAGAGGCGTATTGCATGGCAATCGTAGAAGCTGCTTCCTGTGGGTAATTACTTTTTAAAATATTTACTCATTATTTGATTAAAAATAATACAAGGAATGTTCAAAACATTAAAAATTATATAATAAAAATAATACATTATCAACTTATAAGCTATAAACAAAGTAATACAAAATCTGCCTCTAATACTATTCCATTTGAACGTTTCGTACATAACGTTTTAGAAATTTAATACATGTATGGTATATATCGACACCCCAGACAAAGACTAGGCTATCTCAAATTTTGGTTGAAGACTATGCCATTTCAAAATTTCCTATTTAAAAATACATGTAAAATTTTGAGATGGCATAGTCTTCAACCGAAATTTGAGATAGCCTAGTCTTCGTCTGGGACGTCGATATGTTTTCTTCGTTAATTAGATATTTTCGATTCAGTATTTATTGTAATTTTTTAAAATAAACTTTCAGTTTGCAAGTTGTTTCAACAAGAGTTGGTGGAATTCCAGAGGTATTGCCACCAAACCTCATTTACCTAGTTGATCCAACAGTAGAGGCTCTAGTCAAAGGCATTGATACCGCGATAAAAAATTTTAAAAGTGGCAACGTTGTGTGTCCTTATGAAATTCATAGGCAAATCGGATTGTTTTATAACTGGTTTAATATTAGCCAAAGAACAGAAATTGTGTACAATATGGTTGCAGAAGAAGAAAAGACAAACATAGGTCAACAGTTAAGAAATTACAAGAATGGTGGAGTTCTACCATATTTACTGGTTGTGTCGCTGTGTTATATAATTATTCAAATACTTGAGTATTTGGTGCCAAGAAAGGTAATTTTATTTGATTGTAAACGTGATTAAAAATATTGATGATTATGCTAAGTATTGAAATTTATAATTACATTGTTCTTTAAAGCATGTATACAATGATACATTATTTTTACAGTATATTGATACAGCTAAAGACTATCACTGCTCTGACACATGGTTCAATGATGGACAATCTTCAAGTAGCGGGGATAATAAGCAAAACTCACATATAAATTTTAGGTAGAATATTAGACGTTTGAAAACTTTATTTTAAATACTTCTTAATTTAATGCTAACATTTAATGATAATATTTGAATTAATGCTTTTTTTGAACCAAAAAATGTATTTTTAAAAAAAATAAGCCGCTTTGAATTATAAAAAGTGTTCAATACATGAGTACAAAATTATGTATCTGTAATTGTGGACAAAAATCAGTTAAGTGTAAATGTACTTTCTATTTTACTGACTCTTGTTCACAGTTTCAAATAAAATCTGCAGATTCATTTTAAATTTGAAGACAAAGAAAGTGCATGTTTGCATGCGTGAGTATACGTTTATGTAAAAAAACAAAGAAGAAATTTTACGTATTTCTAAAAAATAACATTTGCAAGAAAAATGTTTTTTACTGCATATAAAAAAATTTTTAATGCATATAAATTTGAAACTTTTAAATAACTGTTGACTGAATACTTGTATATAAAGAATTAAATATTTGTCCTAACACGTGCATAAGAACTACGATTGTAATTCCTACTGTTTTTTAAGAAACATACTTATTCTTGAAAGAGTAATAATGTTTTCTCTAATTAAAAATGGCTAATAAAAACGCAGGCCATGTTTACTTGTTACGAAGAATATAATATGCAATAAGAAAGACAAGTAATTTATTAATCTATAGAGAAGTTAAAAAAGGTATACCTTCTTTACTCTAAAATAATACTCAACTATACCTTAGGTTGGCTTCAGCAGCCCCTAGTTTTGTCTCCTGCGACCACTCCAAGCTCGGAATAATCGCTTGTTTCTCTTATTTGTTGCATAATATATATTAACTTTACAATCAGATATTTAATTTTTGTTGTTAAATCTTAAGTTTATTAATTAATAATTTCATAAATTTAAGATGAAGAAAATGAAAATTTCCATTAAACTGGAAAGTAAAAAATGAACCTTACTAATTTAAATTCAAACGACATTGTAACAACCTAAGATACTTTAAACAATAATATTATAATATTTATATTTTTTAATTCATTATTTGCATGGAATACAAAATTTAAGTCGGCTTTGTTCAAAGCTAATTTCACCGATTAAATGTAAAGTCAAAACAGATGTACATTCCATATTTATATTTATTGTTAAAATCTATTACATTATTTTAAATTTTAAATGTTTTCTTAACAAAAAATTCTCTATCTGTATGTAATACCCACACGTATACATTTTATTAATTTTTCCAATTAATATAATAGAGAAAAATAATTATAGGATTCATTAAGCTCTATTAATTATTATATCTACAAATTTTTATACATTTAAAATTGTGATTATAAATGAATTTGTTATGACTTTTAAACTGAGATGGTTATATATGTAAGCACTGTTAAAAATTAAAGGAGTGAAAAATTTGAAGTAACGTGTAAACAACTAGGGTAAAAAAGTTATATCGTTTAAATGAAAAGTTTTATACAAAATAATGCAAAATCATAATTTTGACCATATGAGTTTCATTATAAAAAAAGTTGTGTAGATTTGAATATAAAATGAGTAAATAATTTATACTAATAAGTCCGAAATCATCCAAAATATTTAACAGTGACAGAAAACATTAAATAATAAATTGTATATTTGATTCAGAGACTGTGGCCGCTTATTATTATTTTATATTCATACTATAATGTTTTATAATAACTTAACAGACAGTAGTATTGTATAATACTTTTAATATTTTAAAATTCGTTACTTACCATATATTTTGAAAAATTCATTTTTTTCAAACAAAAGATCATGTAAAAATGTTTTTATTCCATTACAATAAAGCCAAAGAATTATAATTTAAAATTTTTCATTCTTTTACACAGAAAAAAACAGTAGAATTTAATAAGCGCCAAAGAGAATCTTTTTTTAGAGCTTATCGAGCTTCACTGTTTCTTTGGTGTAATTCAAAATCTTTGTTTTCACAAAACTTATTTCTTCAACTATATCTGCCTACTGATAAAAAAAATTAATGATAATACATGTAACTGATAAAATTACATTTTACTTCTAGAAACGTTAGCTAGTGCTAGAATGCTTACGCTTCATTAATTTTATCAAAGTAGCGGAGAATAAAGTGTAACTTACCAATTTAGGACTGTAAAGATGCTCAAGGGTGCAGTTCGAGAACAACTTTACAGTCCAAGGATAGTTTTACTTTTTTTCGCTTTCAAGGTATGTAAAGAAATTTGTGATAACTTACTACCTAAAATGAAAACAATATTAATTTACTGTAAAATTAATGTAATAACTTTAAAAAAAAAAAAAAAAAAACTTTATACATTAATCGAAGAAAATTCTACAAAAATACAATTTATTATAATGCTGTAAAGTAAATGATCTTTCGATAAATACAAAATTAAAATTTTATTTCTATTATAATATAAGAAAGATTTTTAATTGAGCATTATAAAGTAGAAAGTTAAATTAATCTTTTTGAGTAATGTAATTCAATTAAATTGAACGGAATATTGAAGGAGAAATGAAGCAGAATGTTCAGAAGTGTAAACATGTACAAACAGTGCTTGTTACACATCATTTGTCTATGTACAGTAACATTCCTTACGAATCAATTAGATTTTTAATTTAAATTATTTCAGTTACTTTTTCTTGCGATTAACGCAGCTACTTCTTTTGTTTTTATGATGACTTTTGTTGCCTTTGCCATGTCGTTTCTCCTCACTTCGTCCATTTCTCACATTGTCATTAGTTCCATCATCAGAGCATAATAATTTATCTGTAAAATACAAATGTATAAAATACTGTTTGTCTGCTAATTTTGTGACAGAAAGAAATGTTTTATAAGTATTACTACATTCTGAAACGATTGTTCAATAATTTTTTAAACTTCCTTCTGTCTACATTTTATTACTATCAATGTTAATCATGTGCATTAAAAGTAATATAAAACATTTATATATAATATTTAAGAAATAACTAGTGATTGATTTATATAATTACCTAACTCATCGTATTGGGTAACATATTGTGTACTTCCGTTTTCTCCGCTTCCGTGAGATTTTGGTTCTCCAAAGTTTTTTGGATCTGAAAATGAAAGATTAATTTTATCGTTACTAAAGTAATCAATTTTTAGCTAAGAAAAAAAAGAAACATAATTTAAATCTACATTTATATATAAACTTTTATAAATATTTATAAATACATATGTTAGTCTGGCCAAACAAAAAAATTAAAATTTGAATAATAAACTTTTCTTCGAAAATGTTATAAAGCAATGTAGAAATTGCGTAAGCGTATTTTGTAATTAAAAGCCAAAAATTAGCTATGTCCTAAGTATCATAATTTTTTTAATTTGTACGCAGAAAAGGTGACATTCGCTGTACTCAGTCATGTATGAAACATATTTTAATATAAACAATTAAAAAAAAATTAAAACGTCCATAAATAGATGCCGTCACAAGCGATTTTCTTACACACAAATCACATTTTTTTACGTTTTACTTCTTTATCCTAATCCTGCTTATGTAAAAAATACTTAACTAGTTCATAAATATATTATTATTTTTTTTATAATATTTCTTTTAAATTCGACGAATGTTTACGTGACATCAATACTAAGGGTAAGTTTTCTATAAGATTTTGCAAAATTCTGACCAGACAATACGTTTTCATCAAGAACATGCTCATATGGGCTAATTTGATGTTTATAAATATATAAAATAATAAATATATTTGTTAACATTCATAAATGTTATACTAACTATATTTTATACTGAATTCAAAATTTGTCAGAAATTAAGATATACATATTATTTAACCAAAGTTTATATTAATTTGAATATTAACTAAATAGTATCTTAACTTCTAAGGTTGTTGTTGAGTGAATTTAATGTGTTGAATTACTATTGCTATTTGAATAAGTTTATTAGGCACATAATTATCTTTCATATCATCAGTGTTTAAAAATAAAATAATCAACTTATACAAAAATTTATATAATTGAATGTTATTAATATATATTTAAAGTTTTTTCTAATCTGCTTTTTGAATTGCTTATATCGTCATAATCTGTACATAATTTTTTCTCTCTATATACATGAAACAAATAAAATTTGTTATCTGGTGTAATGGATTATTGTCTCATAACTTTTTCCTATTGTTAAGTAAATTAGAAATCAAACTTTGATCCGGACCTCTCCGAATCTCGGGTATCTTAATTCTTTCGATCCAAAACTGTATGTGTTGATAAACCCAATTAATTTATAATATAAATATAATTTGCTTAACAAACAAAAAATAATTTTAAATAAATCATAATCAATAAAGTGTAAGTAAAATATTTGATGTGCATGATATTGAAAATGTTATAAAACATCGTATTTAATCATGCAAACTTTATTTGAAAAGTTTTTAATTTGATTAATAATTTTTGCAAATAAATGCAAATGTAAGAGCGGTCTAATCATTATTAATACGTATTATGGATTGTGTAATGTTAATGTCCAAGTATTCCAAGATTATAAATAACTGATAAAGCAATGATATTGAATGATATGTCTGCATGAAACATGTAATCAATAATCTTATAAAAATAATTGTTAGTCTTCAAAAATACGTAACACACTAGATTTAATACATGATTAATTTTTCGTAGAAAATTTATTGAAAAAGAAAGAAAAAGATTGGTGAAAAATCAACTCAATTTAACTGTTTCGATTAAATCACGCAAACAATGAGGTCTATTTTTATGATTAACACAAATTGAATTTCAACATCAAAATATAAAGTAACAGTAGAAATGTTTTAGTGATAAAATTGTTCCGGTTCGTTAATAATATCGGCGATTTGAAATTGTTAATCGTGAAGCGATGCAGTTATCACAACTGTGACTGCAAACATTCGTATAAAAAGACACTCACGTTTAATAGGGGTGCCAGATCTTTCTGGCGAATCGCTGGTAGAACTGATTGGAGAATAATATCTTACGTCTCCATCAAGTTCATATGTCTCTGCTGAGTAATGTCTTTTGGAATTAACCCTCCCTGGACTCACATCGCTCTTTTCAAACGGTACGTTCTCAATAGCATTCTGAAGAATTGTTTTTAAATATTTATGGACCATTGTTCGTTCCAATACGTCTTTTTTTTACAGGGTGTCCACTCTTTGGAAGGCAAATTATTCCCGTACATTTCCCATAAATTTCAACAACTTTTTTCTACATCTTTTGAAATAATGCTGCTACAGGTAAAAGCTGCATTTTTTGATCATTCAATCAACAGTTGATCAAAGATAGCTGCTGTTAAAGTCGTCTTTTTTAAATCCAAAAAGAAGTGACATACTAAGATCATATGTTTTTGTCGATGTCAAAAATGATTCAACAAAAGACTGAATATGACCTGTAAACAATTTTTCATGTTGAAAACAGTATTTCCTACAGATTAGTGAAATTTCATCGACATATGAAATATCGGTACGATTCTCAGTTTTCTTGTATACAGTGGACACCCTGTTTTATTATTGATGATATTAGTTTTCTTTTATTCCACCCCTTTTCACCGTTATCTACGCAGTTTAGTTTTCTTTGTCATAAGTAGTAATTAACCGCCGGAAGATAAAATTATTTTTATCAATAAATTATTATTTATTCAAAAATCAATTTGTTTGCCTTTACCTGGTTAGACTCATCTTTCAGTATGTCCAAAACTTCATTTTCAGATATGTTAAGGCTTTCTTCTTCATAATCTGAATCTGTAGAATTCTCTTCTTCTTTGTCAGGCTTGAAATTTAAATAAATAACAGATATAATTAGTCATTTTTAAAAACAAATTTAACTAAGTTTAATTGCTTAAACTTATGCAACAAAAGAAAAACTTAAACTTACAACATAAATTTCATCGTCTTCGCTGTTTTCTGCTGCTAGTCGATTAATTTTGTCTACAAGGTATTCGTCTTCTTTATTACTTTCTTCATCTGACTCTTTTAATTCCTCTTCCATATCCTCCTCGTTCGCTTCTATCAAATCTTTTTCTATCTTGTTCTTTTCTACTTTCTTTACTACTTTATCTTCCACTTTATCTTCTACCTTGTCTTTCACTTCATCTTCTTTCGTTGATTCAATCTGAAATTTATTATTAAAAATAGTATTAAAGTCCTTTGGGAAATCAGTATCAAAGACTGTATTCACTTATTGCTAGACGAAATGTGCAAAGTGAAATAGCAAAAAAGAAAAACGAAGTAAAAAGCAAAATCAAAGCTGCTTAATCAAATTGGTCTTTATTCTGTCTTTTTTTTTTTTTTTTTTTTTTTTTTTTTTTTTTTTTTATTTTGGTATTTTTTTTTTTTTTTTTTTTTTTTTTCCCATTTCCTGACCCACCAGACCTCCTTACTTCCCCTATGCCCCCTTCTCCTTTAAAAAAAAAAAAAAAACACAAAAATTATTGTGAAAAGCTGTATGAAGTAATAGTATGATAGACTGCTACGTCATTATATCTGTTATTACGACAACGAATGTGGTTGTCAATAAGCTAAGTTCTAGCTATG
>JABFOV010004561.1:0-13685 GCA_022817685.1 Aradophagus sp. ZL-2020 | reverse complement strand
CAAGGACTAAGATGTACGTGCCAGAAAAGTGAGAAACGATACTTATAGTGTTTTAAATTCTTTATTTATAACTTTCTTGCATACGAGCGGCATACATCATTTGTTTTTTTAAGGAGAAGAGTGGAAACGAGTTTTAGGGAAGTCTCGTGGGCTTCGAGTTGTGTGTAAATGATCGAATTAATATCGCTTTACAATGACTTAATTTCTTTTTTTCTTTTTTTCTCATTAATTTTGCTTTTCTTCCCCCCCCCCCCCCCCCCCCACTTGTTTCTATACATAACAAAGTTAAGTCATTAATTACGAATGACGGAAACTTTTTTTAATTCGCACAGCATTACAATTTAAAAATATTATTTTAATTTCATTTTTATTTTATTTACAATTGATTAAAAATTAGTTACAGTTCTTAGACCTTTACTTCCATTTTTACTTTAGATATTAAGTATTTATTTTCCATTTATATAAATGATCTATATTCTGGCATTTTGGTTCATAAAATTGAAATATTTCTACTACATACGTATATATTTCATACTGTTTGAAAATTAAACTAAAAGAAAAAATGTGCTAGTTTGAAATGGAATGTTTCAAGAAGTCGAGGCGCGCTTTATTCAAATGCGTGAGTTGGATTTCCGTTCTACGAATCATTCGATAATCGGCGGGAATAAGTTTGCTTGGTCTCCCAAGACTCGGTTGCTAGGCGCGCGCCCAAGATCTGTCCTCCGAAACGGCGCGAGATTCGATGTTGAAACACAAGTGACGCCGCCGATTCCTGAGCCGAAATCGAGCCCTTACCCACGATCGCTATTCGCTCAATTTATTTATAATTTATATTTTTAATTTATTTTTTGTTATTTCTCCATTGCATTGAAACAATTTTATATGAATTTAAAATTATTTTATTTGAAATAAAGAAATAATATTGTTTCGTAATATTGTTAAAATAAATTAAAAAATTGCAACGACTTTTTCAACTTCAAGCAATGTTTTTCTTATAAAAGTAGTAAGCGAAGGAACAGCGTTTTTGAAAATCAACGACACAGATTTCCTTTGACCAAATTCACGCTTATTCATGTGTCACGAGCATTTCTTTATTGATTCTAACGATTTCCGACGTTTTAAACTCGTGATTGATTGGATTTTCTTTGTCAAAAAATCGGTATTCCATTTTCATTGTTTGCGATCAAACGTTTTTACTATAATTGTACGGAAAACTTGTTTTCATATGGATATTTCGGATCGAATTTCTCGCCGCTTTTCATGTCAACGGCCATTGTTGTTGCTTCGTTCACGTTGCGTCAACGAATAAATTTGTAATTTAAAAATAATCTCGGAAAATTAAACGGATTACACGTGTTATACTTTCGTGGTTTGGAAATTAAACAAAAAACGGATAATTACTTGAAAAAAGAAAGTCGCCCAATCAAATCGGACCCAGTTTCTTTTTTCCGAGGCCTTCTTTTTTTCGGTCTTTCTCCTTTCTTTTTTTTCTCCTTCATCTATTTGTACATCCGATTAGAAACGAACCGCGCGACGTCGTGTTGGCCTCGGGTTTCACCTCGCGCGGACGTAACCCTACACAAATTTTCAAACATCAATTGTCACGTCATCAAGGATCGTTGCAGACGGGACAAAAAGTCCGAAATTTTTGAAAATTCCTCGTGCTCACTGTCAAAGTTCATCTAACTTCTTTGGCTCGAATGAGCGGATTCGTTCCCGTTGCTTTTCAAAATCGAGGAATGTCACGTTATCATGAATTCTAATGAGTTCTAATCTCGGGAACGGATGCAAATTAAACGACTGCTTTGAGCGATTAATTTATTGTCCACGAAAAGGTGCTTCGTTTGAAAGAATTTGATAAACGTAATCAAACATCGGCAAACCTTAGAGCAAGAAAATACAGCGTTGTTGAAGAACCAAACTGGTCGTAGGCAATTCAGGAAATTGATTGCGATAATAAAATTAATTCTATAACATTATCAATATCGGAAATTTTAAATGAAAATCATTTCTAATTTGCATATAAATTATGAAGATGTACCTGTACAATCTGCTTACGCAAAATGTAATCCGAACGAAACGGTCAATTTGACCTGTGTCTATTTTAAATAAGAAAATCGTTAATGAATATTCATTTTTCAAATTACTAATTATAAACTGGTCTTAAAGATTCACTTGATACATTGTTACTTTCGTCATTGATATTCACGATAAGAACAAGTGAACAATCGATCCGATCGAGAGAATAAATATAATACTATTTTTTCTTCCAATGCAAGCAGTGTGCTTTTTAAGTAGTAATTAGAACTACGTGGTTCTCTAACTCAACGTCTGATACATCCTAAATTTGCGACTAAAATTGATTAACAATGAAATAAGAAAAATCGTTTAATTTGTGTGTTGCAGGCTAGCCGCACTCTCGCCCCGTGGGAACACCTGCTGCCCTGCCCAAAGTGTTCGTTCGCGTCGCAAGTGAATAACGAAACCAAGGTGGCTGTTTGTTCCAGAAAGGGATGTCTCATGGAATTCTGCACCTCGTGCTTATCGACGAAGCACAGCGGGCCATGCAACATGCCACTCCTGGCAACGCCGACTAAGAAAAGGCCGCAATCGTCATACGTCATTGGATCCAGGCAGAGCAAGCGCAACCTACGCCGACTTTGAGGACCAAAGCAACGCGGAGTGCCAATGGCAAGGCAAAATTTGGTCAACGTCCATCGACGGATTCGCTACAATGTTTTAGTTTTAGTTGAGCACCGCGTCACGCGGCCGAGTTTCATTGTTCCCTCTCGGCGCATCGCACAAAGGCATTCGTGAGCGAATGTTTGTGCACCGAGGCCGCTTCGAATAGGGTTGTACCCTCCGACGAAACGGCCCCCCTTGCACGGGCATACGGCTCGGTCGTTCATTCAACGAGCACCGGTGGGGCTACTTTTTCACAATGCAGCCTACCTTTAGAATTCGCTTCGTTTCGCCTCGGGGAGAAAAGTACCGCGTCGCAGGGCACTCTTTCTGCGCCGTGCGACGACTCGATACATCTCCACGGGATTCTTCGGCAGTCGCGTTTTTAAACTGATTATCGACGTTCGTTTTTACAAGGATATGGAAAGTTCGTTGGAATATTTTAAGATGCGTAATGTCAAGCTTTTAATCCGTATTTAACTCAATGATTGTTTTAATTTATTTGAGCGAAGCGCTTTCTAAATCACCGGACGCGATTCAGTTGATGGGTTTGTCGGAGTTTAGTAAAGGTGCTTGTAGATGGTAAAATATTTTATTTTCTACAAGACGTGGATTGTGAATCTTTGGGAGGCTGTTTGAGCTTCCGAAAGCTTCGGTATCGTATTTTTGTATGCAATTAAATAAGAAAAGGATACTTGTGATAATTACTCGTAACATGACAATACATGAGATTCTCTAGCATCAAATTTTGGATCGTTGTTTGAAATAAAATAGTACATGTACATATGCATATATTTATATAAATATGTATATATATATGTGTATATATGTGTGTATATAAATATATCTGTGAAGATTGACAATATGCACTGATAAAAAATTTAAGAAACAAAAAAAAATCTCATTTTTGACAGACTTTAAAAATAATCATGTTTTGATGTTTTTACCTGCCATCGATTACAAAGAACAAAGCAAAGCACAATCCCGATCATTTTTTAGTCTGTTCAAAAATTGAGTGCAAACGTACAAATAATTATTGTTTCTAGTTGTTCAACATCAATATTTATACCTTATCGTTACGTCTTATTTAATATATTTGTGGTAACTATAATATCAAATCAACGACATGACGTGAGTGGCTTAATTTTTTTCAGTGCACTGTATTGTAAATTTAAACATTCGTGCCTTTATTATAAATTTGTAGATTATATTTTTATACTTGTACGTACTGTATAAATGTAAGTGTTAAAATGTCATTGTTTTGTGAAAAAAGAAATAAAATATTAACTGTCAAGTATCAAATCATTAATAAGTATTATGAGTGCAAAATATAAATTTTATTTCGCACGATTTTTGTTTTACTGAAACTGAACAATCAAAATAAGAAAACTAAGAAAGAAAATTCAATGTATCATCGAAACACGTGCCATAAATTGCCATAGTCTTAAGATTACTTGGCGTGAACGTGTGATAGGAAATAATTTATAACTACATCCTTTTATGATAACTCATTTTTGTATTTTTTTTTACCATTTAGAATTACGATTTCACTATAATTTTAAATACTACTCTTAAAATTTGAGCTTTTGAAATTTCTTCAGTTTTAACATGAATAATTACATCTTAATTTTTTAAATTATAAAATATTTTAAACAGTTCAGAACTATTCGTAAAAATGTGATATAAAAATTTATTCATTTTTAAGTAGATATTGTTACGAAAGTTTGAACTTAAGTGTAGTTGCAACGCATGGTATTGACAAGGGTCTGATCAGGCAACTTCTTTGATACTATACGTTACAATCGTATTAACGCGGTATCAGTATCTACTTCTGTTAATTTGTCTAGACATACAAGGATTTGATTTCTTGTTAATTGCAGTAATAATAAAATTTTTATAATAGAATGGATGAACAAATTAAAAATATCTAAATATAATCCTTGTCTTTAATTGTATTGAGTTAAATTTTTGTATCACATTTATTCAGAAACATAAAAAAATAAATAAAAAGGAAATATCTTGCTACTAGTTTATATAACTATTAAGTTTCATGATTCTGAAATTGTGAACTTCGATATCTAGTCTTTTGTAATTTTTCATTTAATAATGATGAACATAATATCGATTGAATCAATAAACAATTTCAGAATCATGAAAATGAAAACTTATGAATAATTGTATTAATGTTTAACGTTTATATTAAATTATTAAAAATTTTTATACAGTAATAGAAAATACTCTACACAAAGCAAAGTAATTCTGTTTTTGAAAGCAGAACTATAGTATTATCAAAGTGATACCAAAAAATAAATAAGAGCGTGTGTATTATAAAAAATGTAAGAGAGGTGATACATAAATCAAATATGCGCGTAAGCACTTTTGGTGTGGAAATTCATTCACGTTTTCACTTGTACTTTGCGATTCCTCGTTAATAATATAAAAAGATAAAGATTTATGAAGAAAACAATAGAACGTCCGAATTTGTTATAAATGTTTGTAATAAATTGTGAGCTTTAAGTGACACTTGTTCCTGCATTGTCAATTTCAAACAAAATAGACAAATTCGTTTAATTTACTTTCACGTCTTATTTTTTCCCTTAAACACATTTTTTTATTTGATTTATTCTGATAAGTACTAATAATGATAATAAAAATAATAATAGAGTTTAGAAAACAAACAAAAAATAAACAATTTTTATAACAAAGTGAAGGAATTTTAGAATCTTTAGAATTTGTCACTTTTTAATAACTTTAAATTAATACCTTCAAAAATAATTTTAAAATTGTTCTCTTTTGTTGATCGACAACAAAAAAATCTGTTTTACCGATTAAATCTACATTATCAACTGAAGAAAACATAGGCACCTTGCGTGATCGATAGAGTTGCAAGAATCGTTTATAATATAAATACTACAGCTTATCAACTGTTGATATGTTCTCAATGTAAGTTTTTGGAAAATTAAATTTTGTAACTATCCCAAATTTAGATTTTCTTAAAAATAATTTAATGGCCATTAATAGCTTAAAAATGGCATTTTATAAATCATAAACATTTCTTAAAATGTATTACTAAAGTATCGACTGAAACATTTTCAGGTTTTATTCAATATTTGATAGATGGCGACAAATGACAAGGATCATAAACCTGAAGGTCAATTTTCATGAATCAGAATAGTCGATTAACTCTTGTCATCAAGGATAGACGTAATTGTAATATGATAGTAAAAGAAAAAAATGAATAAATAACAAAACATGACTGAAATGATTAGAATACTTGAATAATTCTTAATATAATTATTTATACGTGAATTATCCCGTTTCCTCATTACTTGAATATACACAAATATTAATAAAGTTCATAAATACTTGCGTTCAAACTCATGCTGCTTCTGGTTACTTAATTTTTTTTTTTCTCCCGAAAATTCAATATTCCATATAAAAATGTTTTTAAATAATTGTTGATGTTCAGAAAGCTTACTATTCACTACAAGCTATTCAGATTACATAAAACGCAGTGTGATAATAAGATCCTAAAAATGTAAACCACTTGACAAAATTTAGTACATTATTCTTCTTTGTTAAACATAAGTCTCACAATGGAAAACATTGACATCATCATTTTAAGCACCGCAGCAAATGTAACCATGTTTATGTCAAACATGTAGCCAGCTTTTAGTTGAGCAGAACGAGTAGTTTTCATCATTATGAAAACCACATTGTTCAGTATCTTTGGCGGTATTTCATACCAATTACTGAGGTAGACGGCATTTGTAATATTATCAAAATTTGATTCCAGACAATCCCCAGTCCAACAATACAAATATAATTGTAGCAACTCGACGGAAGTAAATAACGTATGCTTGAAAAACAACGGAATGTTGTTGTCCGCCAACGCCACTAATATTTGAATGCCTAAAAAAATACCCAATCAATTACATTCAATTAAGTTACAAAGAAATTTTCATCAAACCCTTGAATATACATAATTAATAATCTATGATTGCAAATGATATTTTACTACCACAGTTATTTTAAACAGGACTGTAGACATCCGTGGAGAAAAATGATTCTTTACAAGTTACAAACTTTTTGGTAACCAGAAGATGTATGTCAAAGTTCGGGTTTTTGAAAAAAAAAAAAAAAAATGTCCTTTTTAAATTACTTTAGAATTTTATTGTCACTCCATTATTTTAATGTAAATTAATTAATCTTTTCTATATATTTTCGCACGACTTGCCTCACTGAATTGAAGAGGTGGAAAGGGGTAATATGTGTTCAATTTTAAAGAAGACATTCTTAAGTTTGGATGATAAATACATTTGTAAACTAACTGAAACTTTTGAACTTCAGCGGCAAATATTTCGTAAAATTTCAATTTGGTAAGGTGTATATGGGCGTATTAGTAATTTTTTCTTGTATATTTTTCCTAGCGCTTGTTCTCTTTCATTTTCCCCAATACTACTCCTTCTTCCTTCCTCAGTACACTTTTCTCCCACTTTTTCTCCTATTTCTTTCCTCAATATTTCTTACATAAAGTTAATTTTGATTTAGACAAAATAGTACAAATCTATTACTAATTAATTTTTGTTATATTAAAGAAAAAAGACAGTTTCGCGCATTTTTTTCTACATTCGAATTTGTCGATAAAAAACGTTTGGAACTTTAGTCACATAATATTTTTCCGTTTGGAAACAATTATCCAAAATCAATAGATTCATTATTTCTATTAATTTGAACGTGATCTTCAATAGAAAAAGATCGATTTTTAATGTTATGAATTCACCCATTTCGAAAATGGAATGGTATATTTTACGTTTGACAGAGACACATGGCATGTGTAGTCAACTGGATAGGTTGGATATACTCGATTATTGGGTTCAACACGAATCTAATTTTCACACGTTACACGTAAAAGAATGACCAGTAGGTACAAGTAAACATTAAATTATTATCTAATACATCGTGTCGTTACTACGTTACTATCTATAATTATCAGACATTTATAATTACCTAAAATACACAAAACTATCCCATCGAGTGTTAGCTGTATAAGAAGCATGATCCAAAAACTGTAATCTAAATTATTGGTTATCATTAGAATATGTTGATGTCTAACAATAAGTTTCTTAATCCTTTTCCAGCACTTGCGGTTTTCCATGTCAATGCCTAGTTTTGACCATTCTATTTTTAAAATTTGAAGTTGACCACAAATGTGCATGACTAAACCAATGAAAAATAAATCATGCCCAATGTTTCCAGTAGCGGTGTAATATATCTAAACGTTAACAATTTGTCAAATGCTAACAAATTTTACGTTCAAATTTATTGTTTTATGTTATAATATTGTATACGAATAAAATAAGTTCATCACACCTGCACTGTTTGAGCGACGAAGCCGAAGTAGTAAGTGTATCCAGTAAGATTGCTGACTGTGCACGTAGTTTGCATGGGCAACAAATTTTCTGTTGCGCCCAAAAGTTTGAATACTATAACATTTATGGGAAAACTACTTGCCGACATATAAGTTGCGATCATTTGAAAGAAGAAAATCTTTCTTCCTTTATTGACATACTTTTTCATAATTTTAATGTAATTTGTATCTAAAATTTGTTGATAATCATCAGCTGCTGAGCTGTAATTTTCCAACATTTTGTCAGTGAATATCCAACATGTCACTGTCTTTGTAACCGCAAGCGTAGCACAAACACCCACACTGATATAATCTATTAATATTTCAGTTTCGGCACACTGGTATGCTACTTCGGAGAATAAAACAACGGCCGTCATTATCTGATGAATATATTGTAAATTACAATAAATATACAAATAAGTTATTCAAGTATACATCATACTGAGAAATAAGTTCAGAAACTGTATTCCGAAGTTATACACTTAGAAAACTAGAGGTAAAATTTACTATATTATAGTGTAGTCACGTATTACAGTAAATTTCATTAAATTTATTATAACTGTTACAATTTTACTATTTCATATTCTCAGCGTATTTCATAAATTAGTTCCTATTATGACGTTTTAAATAAAACGTGACATTACCTGTGAAACAATGGCTAGCACGAATTTAGAGTTTTTCAGAAAACCGTCTTTTTCCAAAGGCCACGTGCCGCATGGCCACAAAGGAATTTTGTAAAGTTTAAATTCATACAAAAATGACGAATTTTTGAACTTTGAATCTGACTGACTTATTTTGGTTTCAGTAACTTTACTCATTCTGTATTATGAACTTGATCCAACAACAGTTGTACTTCTGTTTTAGTATTACTTTGGTAACGTGAGTAGAAGCGGAAATTTCGAAATGATTATATTTATTCATTTTTTGCTTGAACTAGCAAAACTCTACCAAAAATTATACCCCTCACATACATTGGTATAATCAAATTCTGATTAATAAGTCATTTCGAGCTTTAGTCTTCTTTGAATGTATAAAATATAAAAGAGTTACTACCAACGGAAGTATATAATTCACAAAAAGTTTCAATTGCATACACGAATCATTCGAACTTAGGAAAATTATCTACTATTCAAAGTATAATACTGTAATAACCTGTAATCTTATGTCGTCAAGATGAATTAGATTATCAAAATCGTGTAGTTTCAGTTTAGTATAAGTTTTTTGGTGACGTAGACCGAAGCTCGAAAAAATACACGAATAGTAATATTATTATTGAGTTATTTAAAACGTTTGGATTTACAAGAAATAATAAATTTTGAATGGACAATTTTTTTTGTAATCTAAAATATTATAATTCTAATTCAAAAATAAAATTTATTCGTTTTAATTAAAATGTGATTATTGAGGATGGACATTTTACAATGGTGTTATGAATATTAATATTATTTAAAATAATATATATATATATCATATAAAATTATATTATATCATATACCTGCTTCACATAATATTTAAGCCGTATATGTCATATATACTATAAATGAGAGTTTTACTTGAACAGTGTTTGATTTTGGTATAAATTATGTTAGTAATTCATATGAAGGTAAGATTATAAATATTCCTTAACCAAGTGGAATGAAAATTTATTCCTTTATTCACATATTGTGGATTAATGAGAATATTCATTCATTCCTTAATCCACGTACAAATCTGCAAACGACTTTGCCAAAGACGACTGAACAATGTCAATCAGGTCAGAAAATTTTAACTTTTAAAGATAAATAAGAACGAATGAAATGAAATTTTCCATTATTTCGTCTTTACTTAACTTTTAAAGTTATAATGTTATATCTTCTTCAACGCTACTTAGTCGGTTGTCGCAAACGAATCTTTTGTTTGTATTTTGTTCAGTGAATGTTGTGAATAAATTGCCCAGAAATGTTCATTTGAAACATATACCGGCCATTTATTAATGTTTCTATGCACATTCAGAAAAATGTGTTACTGAAACTTTGTAGTTGAAACTGTATTTTAGAAAAATCGAGATTTATTGAGCATAAAAAAAATAGTATTCAGTGTGTAGATAAAAAAATTATTATTGCAACAGTATTATTTGCAACAGTTAAATGTTGTTTTCACACAGTATTTACTATTCTTTTTTTATTTTTCATAGATCTAAAATACTGTTTTAACGGTAAAATTTAGCGACTTATTTTTCTGAGAATATAGTTTGATTTTCTCGGAAAAGCGTAAAAAATATTACAAATTGTAAAAATATTTTACAATTACAATTTTCAATAGTATCAATAATAAATGACCTCGTTTACTTTATGAACATAAAATCAGTCACTGATAAATACATTATCTCAAATACAAGAGTAGGAAAAAATTTATTAAAATAACAACGCATTTAAAGTAGAACGTTGAATGTTAAAAGAATAACAACATTATTTTGATTTAACAACAAAAATATTTTAATTCAATATTAACAAATTCTGAAAAATAAATATTTACTGTTGAGTCAAGGTTTTCTCGATATTAAATCAATATAATATTGTTATTTTTTCAACACTCAGCGTTCTAATTATTCTTGTTATTGTTTCAGTGACACTTTAACCCGGCATAAGAACGTTTACCTTACGTTAAAGACATCCTAACAGAGATTAACTTTGCAAAATGTTTACAGAGAATTAATTATTTTCAAAATAACAGGCGCATGCAAAAAATTATAACAAAAATTACTATAACTTACCGAAATCAAGTTTCGCTAAGTTATATCTAAACTATTTAATTGGATTAATTTTACTTTAATTTATTTTCATATATTTATATACAAAAAATGATATTACAAATTATTTGGTTGGTAAAACTATAATTATTAACATAAGAAATCATCTCGAAAACTGCATTGAAAATACTGATAGTAACACTTTTTCTGATGCAAGAATACTTTAAAGTTATTTTTAAACGGGTTTTTTCTTACAAGGATAAATTTTTTCAAAATACAAGTGTAATATTTAAATTTACTTCTCCGAAAAATTTATCATAAGATAAATCTTATTTTCGAACGAGAGTCATATTTATGCAGACATTTCAAACAATTTAAATGCATTCTTCGAATATTTACTTTTTCTATAATCTGACGTAAAAACTTGACCAATGGCGATCCTAGATTTGAGGGGCTCGGCCCAAGAGATTAGTGTCTTACCTTGATCTTCATGTATACAGAGTTTGCGTCAAATATTTGAAGAAACAAGATGAAAATGAACTTTCGGTTAATACTTATTATAGTTTTATTAATATTAATATAATATTTATTTTTTAATTTATCAAAATAATTTTGTAATATCAAAATTATTTTCAATCAGCCAAATGATATTATTGTATCAATGAAAAAATGTGTATTATCAATAAAATATTACGACATGTACAGAAATAAATATAATATAATAAATTTTACTGTGGAAAATGAGGATATGTTGTCCAATATAAGTAAACCTTTATATTAAAAAGAATTTAATATAACAATATATTTCGATTTTTCGCGACAAATTTGCAACGAAATATTTTTGTTCTGACAAAATAATATTCCTGTATTACAATAAATTTTTTATTTTGTTTTGATTCTTTATGAAAATAAAGTTGTTCTCCTTTTTCTGCAGAATAGATTCTTTTAATTTACGAACAGGCACAAAAACATGTATTTATGGCTACATTCGAGAGCGAAATGAATTCCTAAGTGGTGTTGTTTATGGAAAGGGAAAACTACAAGAAAAATGACGTGACCATGGTCCTAATATAGACAATCACATTGCATCATTTTTAAAAGTAAAATCCCGTTTCGTCCATCCATTTACGTAAGAAATACGTGACGTAGTTAATTTATTCGTACATCGTTGGGGGCTCGACTGATGCGCAATGACGATGCCGTATTGCTGTTTATATATTAACAAATTTATCTGCTTTCATTTCGCTGTGATAATATTTAACTTTTCTGTTATTTCAACACGCCGTTGAGTAACGACACTATCGATAAATAATTGGCCAATAATATTTTATAAAATCGCCACACGGTGTTTTCCTTCGAACATTGATTTTATTTACTTAATAGCTGATTTCATTACTTTTATATTTAACAATGATTAATTGATGTGTGAAATTACTTATTGTGTTTTGAACAAAGGACATTATTGCTTTTACTTTTATCGAAAGTAGTAAGCATTTTTGTGATCTTCAAGAATCGACGTCAACAAAATAATGAGCTCTTAGACTGATTAATACCACATGCATTATTATCAGCTGTCAATTAGATATGTAGACAAAATTATGCATATAAACACGTTCGCTCATAAACGCGCAAGCGTTTAATTTTCGACGAAATTTTTATTATATTTTAAGAAATCAGTAAATATACAAAAACAGAGGCGCGTTACAAATAGAAAAAAAATGCCTTCAATGTCACCTAAAAATTAACCGAAATTATAATAATTAATCAAAAGTATAATAATTTTTTAGGTCTTTCCTGTATCATTAAAATAGTATTGCGACAACATAATAATTTCAAGTCGTGGTTTTTAATTATTAGAGTTTAAATGTTTAAACTGATTTATTTGTTGTATTCGCAAAGCTTACGCGCGTATAAACAGTGGACAATCCGGTTTCTACGGTACTAAATACTGTTTTTCTTAATTTTTAGGCGACACTGGAATTTTAAGATTTCGCGATTAGCATACAAACTTTAAATATTGGTTTTGAAATATTTAAAATTTTGGTGCTAATTTTGCCATCAACGATATTTTAGAAACAAATGAGTGATTAGAAAATATTTCATTATTTGTGTAGATGCAATAAAATTTCGAAATTTTTTGCAGTTTCATAAAAACTAGGCAAACGTACTACACACGTATTTATTGTATTCCAAACCTCGTGCACTTTATTCTAGATTAGTAATTAATCGATAGGCCAGAACAGACTCTTATCATAGCCGTGCCTTCGTTATGTTGCTCGGGAATTACTCAATTCACGGAAACTAATCTCGAACCCCTGCGATGTTTTGTATTACAAAACGTTTATCTATTAGCCTTTAACCTTCAGACTTCTAACTCATTCTTCGTGATTACTTTATGTGCTGGCTCAGTACGTGATTAATGTATCAGTCATTACGAAAAAGAAAGAAAAATGATATCAGGACTCGCAAAATTCTTTGTTACAATTGTTACCAGGTATAAAATAAGAAGAAATGTAAATTGTATTATCGTTTTCAAAACTTGCTTTGCTTGTATAATTTCTATTTTTTTAGGATAACAAGAGATCACAGATTAACTCTTCAATGGTGCCGAATTTTTTTTTTTTTTTCGTCTTATATGTTTACAGTATGTTTAGCAATTCTTTAAAAAAAAAGAACATGTGTAGTACTACGTACAAAAAATCATATAGCGATGGCAATAGATGTTCAAACGAAATTCGTACACTGAGAAAAATCGATTTGGTATGCACAACTGTAGATGATCAGTTAAGGCCAGTTCAGTAACGAAAACTGTAATTACAGTACACCAAACTGTTTTTTCGGCTACGTAAATTGTAATTACAGTAA